>CAOLHI010004496.1:0-113828 GCA_948474755.1 Ctenosaura bakeri | reverse complement strand
TGATCATCATCTTGCTCAGGGGAGAAGGGAGGTGAAGATGTGGGCCAAGATATTTTGATAGCAGCAACATGGCTGCTGGACATAGAGATGGTCAGCGCCACCTGCTTTTACTCCATGGAATATTGGCAGAGATAGGAATGAAACCATTCTGCTCTGCCAAAAACTCCAGAGTTTAGCTTCTGTGGTGGAATCCACAGTAAAAGATCTTTCTTGACTCCTTATTGAATTGCAGTCCCCAAACATGGAGAAGTCTCCATATCACAGGCCATGAGAGGCCAGCTAGTTATATCAAGCCTGGAAGATATGTCAAGGCTTTTAAAATGTGACATTCCTCATGGCCTCCTTAACTTACTTCATCCCTGTTCATCTAGTCTTCCATTCTAACCAGAAGGCATGACTTCAGCTCAGTTTTTGTGGGAAAGAGGGAATTCCATCTCATTCCTAACCAGAACATGTAGCCACCTCAGAAGAAAAAGTATATTCCCCCAAGCAATTTTCATTGTTTTCTTTATTTGCTGAAACAACTACCGCTAACTCTTAACGTACGTGTGGGATGATAAATTTAGATACTTATAACTAAATGCATATAGTATTATTTATTTTGTTTACAGTGTTTTGCTGAAAACAACTTGTTAATCTACCTCCATGTGCGAAACTGCAGACACGCCAGGTTTTTGTTATTGTTACAATCCATCTTCAATGCAATATGATTAAGTGACTGCTTCAAGTGTGTGTGTTGAGTGGAAGCGCTATACTCATCAAATATGGAAAACATGCCATAGGTTGCCATGCAAGCCCAGTCTAGTAGAATGAGATGACTGCATATTGAGGTGGGAAAATGGGCAATATAGACTTTAGATTGGGGAGGAAGGTATCATTTCTGAATGTTTCCTGATGTAAAAAAAAAAAAAAGACATAGTCCACCCAATATGAATTCTGCCTTCTCACCAAATGCAATTTTCTTTCAGTCTCCAAATTTCTAGAATTGCAGTTATGCAAAACTTCAGTGGAACATTTAAGCAGTTTAGGCATCCAAAGAAAAGGGGCAGACAAAAGGAATGTGAACATAGCAAATAGAAGAGTTCTAGGGGTGAATGCGTTTGAATGTCTCACTCTGAAGTGCTAGAAATTTGGGGAATGAAGGAACATTTCATGGAGGACCAGATTCATGTGGGGGATGCTCTCATGTAGCCATGACTAAGTCCTGCCATATACATGCATGGAACCAGGTATGTAGAAAGGTGTAGAAGCTATCCTAATATTTAAAAGCAACTTTTCTTAATTAAGTTACTGCTAAGCATAAGCATAACCTAAGAAGCATAACCTACGAAGGAAGTTATACATCCGCTCCAAAAACTCAGATAATATGCCACTAGCTCCCAGAATTTCTTCAGAGTTAAGGATTTAAAAAAATAATAATCTGGTAATTCACTGATGTCTTCTCCTCTCTTTCCCCTCTAGCATGTAATGTGGCTTTTGCATCAGTCTGTGAAAAATTAATAGAATCACTTTCTGAACTTCTTTAGACAAGGAGGTAAGATATTCTTCCATTAGTAATGCTAAGAATAGGATTTCACTGTAACTTGGCAATTGTATCTCCTACGCTTTTCTGTGACAATGAGTTTTCCAAACTTTGAAAAATGTTATCTCAAGTATGGCTCTATGAAATCAGAAGTAAAACTAACTCAAATATCTGATTGGAAAAGAAAGGTTCAGTAGTCTTCAGGGGGCCACATGTTTATATATCCTCCAACATAAATGATCACAAATAGGGCAGCTGTATCTCCTTTACTGGTCTATTTCCAGCCACAATTCTAAGAGGCCATTAGAGCCTACGAAGTCCTATACAGTTCTGATCCAGGTCATTTGTGTTGGAAGCAAAGAGGCATCAACACTTGTACAAAGAGATTAGTGAGGGAGGGGAGTCTAGATAATGCCTGTTCCCTCTCTCTATCTTTCTTTGGTCTATGAACTCAAGCCTTTCACTTCTTTCTAACCTGCATATGTTAATTCTTCCTCCTCTCAAGAAGTTAGTTGATCTCTTTGTTCCCCTTTGTCTGGGAAAGAGCATCCATGGGGCATCCATGGAGCATCCAATAGTGGATGCTAATTTACACCCACACATGACAGCCAGCTTTAAGGGCTCTTATAAAGAAGTATAGGTCAACTTATTTTGCCTATCTTCTTTACTATCCTAAGATGGATCTTCTGAGGCAATAAACATCAGTTTTTCTCCCTCCCCCCACTATTTTTAACCTTACAAGAGCATCCTGAGTCATTTCTCCTGTTTCTGCCACAAGCTCATATTGTGCTAGCCTTGCTGTACTCTGCTTAATATAGATACCAAACATTCCTACAATCTGAAGGACCATATTCTCCCATGTAAGCCTGCCCAAGCTTTGAGACCTTCAGTGTAAGTAATTTGAGGAATATATGGTTCAGTATAGCGTAGATCCACATGCAGATATTTGCACGACTCTAAGGAGATATTGCATTGAGACCATTTTATGTTAAGAGTGTAGTGGAAAACTAAATTATTTCCATTTTTTACTCAGAATAAACCTGATCAGAGTGAGTGGATAGCTTAAACCTTTCTCATCCCCCCACCAAAAAAATTGTTCCCTCCCCAATATGCAGTGTTTTTTTAACAGAGGTCATTTCCACATCTTACTTGATCTTGTTCTGCTCCTGTCATGACCCCGGCAGTGCCTTTGCTGAGAAGGAAGTGTGATAGGAACTCTCCTCTTCGCACTCGACCTGTGGAAGAGAGCACAAACAACACATGCCTGCCTTCTGCAGTGTACATGGTCTCTTTCACGTGCTACTTTGGGGGAGGAAGAGCTTCCATCATGCTTCTGGTCCTTCCACATCACTGGGAAGGACAGGAGCATCACACAATTGCAGGTGGTTAACAGATTTATTCTGTTAAGTGAATATCCCATGATTATGAAGGGTGGGGGACAGGATGACAGTGGGACCATGATGACGTAATGAGAAAGCATGACCTCTGGCCCTCTGCCATCCCGTCCCCACAGCAGGACTGTAAGGCCATGTCGAAATGGCCAAAGAGAAAGCTCCTTAGATATGAATGGGGGAGGGTTCCTAGTTTATGCATATGTTGAGGAGGAGGCAGACCTGAGGGAGTGTAAAAACCCCACTACACAAGTGATGGACCCAGTCTGGATTGGACCTTTGTGCACTTGGTTCAAAGAAAAAAAGAAAAGGGTAAACATAGCACATAACTCAAAGCCAAAAAAAGGTGCCCATTTCTCCTCCAGTTCATCTGTTACCATTTCTCTTCGTTCTCCATCTCAGATGTTTGATATGTAACATATAACATACCACATATCCTAACCCAAAGCCAAAATACATGCATATGCTCCTTGAAGGTTATCCAATTACAATTTCTCTTGTTACCCCTACCTCAAATATTAGATAGTTGATCTTATGACAGGGTTGTGACCACTTGCAGTTTGTAAAGTGCCATATACATGGATGGATGGTGTTGGTGGTGATGACCACAATGATTTTCCTTGCTTAACTGTTAAGAACTGAACAAGTTTTCCACCATAGGTGGAAGGTTGCAGTTGTTGACAAAGTACCACCCACACAGTGTTGATGACCCAAGCTGAGAGGCTGCCCACAAATGATACATGAAATTCCCTCATACGCCCACTCCTTCATACCTGAGAAATGAAATGTTTGTTACCACTGACATTTCATTTGTTGTTTTTAAAAAGGATTCACTCTTCAAGCTCCACTGAGAGGAAATGCTTCCATTTGCACATTTCAGAGACAACAAAGTCAGAGATTGCTGCCCAGACCCATCCTCCTCTTGAGCACTCTGAGGTTCTAATTGGCCATTCTTTTAATGGTCCAATCAATAAAAATGTGTTCTGACAATGAACCTAATACCAACATATGAAAAAAAATCAGTAAATTAGAGGGATGGAGATCATAGGGTGAGACAGTAAGACAGAAAAAGACAGTAGAAGCACTGCTGATATGAATTCAGCTGCTTAAACATCCATTTTGAGACGAGTCCTTTTCAAGCTGGATTCAAAAAATGGCTTTTGTGATCTGCTTTTGCTATGCCTCCCTACTATCCTGAAGCAAAAATAGTATATTAGGAAAGGGTGTATATGTGTGATCAGTAATGGAGGTTTCACTTCTAGGAGTCTAATTCTCCACTAATTTCATTCTCAAAGGAAGCATGAGTAATTCTAACAATTTTCTTCCCAATGTGCAGTTTTCAATTAGTATTTGCAGTTCAGGACTCCAAGATTCATCAGTCCAGGATTCCCCTGGTTAGGGTTTCTTGACACTCAAGAAACACATTTTCATTTTTTAAAAAATATTCTTTCCCTCCCTGCTCTCTTCCAAATTTTGTGGAGCATCATTTGTGCTGGGAATCAGAAGGCTTTTAGGTAGCTTGGGAGAAAGGGGAGAATTTCTGGAAAAAGGGTAAGCAAGAGCAATAACAACAACAGATGGCAACAAAAGTTTTAAAGTGATCATATCTAACACTGGAAACCTCCTTGAGATGTTTTGTTTGAATACTACTGTGCAATACACTGGTCTAACCATAACGTGATGGTGTCAAGAGAGAAAAGACTGCTTGTTCAGCAGGAAGCAAACAGAAGCATATGGACAGGGGGAAGTTGAGGGTGGTCCGCCTTGGGTGGCAATTTTTGGGGGGCATCAATGCAATGTAGCCCCATCCCCATATGATGTGGCCGTGCCCCATGCAATGCAGCCATGCCCTGCATGATGTGGCCATGCCCTCACATGATGCAGCCACGCCCCCAAACGATGCAGCCATGCACTTGTGTGTGATGCAGCCATGCCCTCTGTGTGATGTGGCCACGCCCCCGTGCAAAGTGACCACGCCCCTTGCCCCCCTTCCCACACCCTCCCCAATCGAACTCCAAGCTTTGTGGCTGGAGGCAAGTTAATTATTATTGCTGTTGTTAGCTGTTATCAAGTCGACTTTGACATATGGTGACCCTAGGAAAGAAAGACCTCCAACAGCCCTGGTCAGGTCTTGAAAACTCAGGTCCGTGGCTTCCTTGTTTGAGTCTATCTACCTATAATGTGGCCTTCCTCTTTTCCTACTGCCTTCCACTTTGCCAAACATCATTGTCTTTTCTAGTGCATCATGTTTTCTCATGATATGTCCAAAATATGTCAGTTTCAATTTACACATTTCAGCTTCTAGGAAAAGTTCAGCCTTGATTTGTGCTAAGACCCATTTATTTGTCTTTTTGGAATTTGCAGAACTCTGCTCCAACACCACATTTCAAATTGGCTGATTCTTTTCCTATCAACTTTTTTCTCTGCCCAACCGTGCATAGAAATTGGAAATATGGAGTCATGGACAATCCTCACCTTAGTATTCAGTGTCAGGACTGGAGAAATAGATTGCTCAGAGCAGACATTTTTGCTCCTTTTCCATTGGAGGTGGGAATGTCAAGGAATTCATTGGACTTGGTATGCATGTTTACTAAACCTGATAAAGAGAGAAAACATCTTTTTTGACTATATAATTCTTGACTTCATACCTGTGATAACCCCTTGCAGTTCTCTGGAAGAACCAAATATTGGGTGATGTGATTCTCCAGGCTCCAGAATGTGCCTACTCTTTATTGTCCTGGGTGAAAAGTGTCCAGATGAGTGCATCTATAGCTCAAGAGAACAGATAAAGTCAACCCAGTTCAGAATCATACATGCAGGATCAGCAGGCACAGAAGTATTATTGTGACAGTATGGGATCAAAGCATGAGAGGCAGTCTCCAGAGATGAGTATCAAGGATAAGGTCCAATGCCAGTAAGAGTGTAATTGCAGAGAATAATCCAAGGAGCAAGCTGGAGTCTAGGAAGTGAAGGAGCAAGGAACATCAAAAGAAGCCACACAGAAATCTTATAGTAGCCATTTGCAACGTAGGAATGGCCTTGTCCATGTTAATTTATGGCTAGCATTAAGTTATCACAGTTGGCGTAATTACCACAGTGTTTTTCTTTTAAGGCTATCCAAGGCTTTTCCTGCTCTTTTGCAACCGGTGTTTTGGTCTGCAGAGCTCAGCAGGAAGAAGTGGCTCAGGATCTGACTCTTGGTCTTCAGGAGCTACATGGAATCCAGCTTCCAACACTGCCAGGGGAGGGTTTGATAGCTTCCTCTGGCTGTAACTGAAACCTATTATCCTGGCTCTGCTCTTCCTCATTTCATCTGAGGATGCTTCCTCCTGGTGGAGCATGATACTAGTTTACATGATGATAACTATGACTGTCTTTGTGGAGCCAAAACTGTAAAATTCAGATTTGACCAGATTTTAGCCATAACCTATCAAGATGAGACCAGACTAGTGGTGTATTCCTAAGTTGGCAGGCACTCATTGTGAGAGTCCCTATAGCCATGCCGTCAATGAGAGCCCCAAAATGCATGCAGCTATGTTGATCTATAGAGACCAACCAGTTCTACTTATTTTCATCTATACCAGAGGCAGGTCTGCACTAATGGTTCCTAACTCCCTGTTCAAGACTAAAGTCACCATAACAGACTTCTGGGAGATAGTCAAAACAATATATTTCTGTTGGAAAAAAACTCCATTTTTTCTTCGCCTGTTGTGAGGATTGTTGCTTAACTCAGAAAGGAATGGGGGGAGTTTGAAGGAACTGGAAAATTATGTTGTTAACCCTATTAATAAAAAAATCTCAATGCTCTGATCCTGTGAGCCCTGGTTACACTACACTATTGGGCCTCAAATAATTCTTATTCTACTGGGAGGCTTCTCTGAATTCCCTATCTCCTCCAACTCTGTTTTTGTCTTAATTCCATTTCTCTTTCACCATTGGAAGCCAAGTCAAAACACAGCAACCTTGGATCTCACTTCTGAGGGTTTCTCCAAACCATATTCTTGTACTTTCCTCCTCAGCCAATCTAAAAACCTTTGGTTTCAGAAGAGCAGGGTAAGCAAAGGTCTGAAACCTCAAACCTGGTTAGAGTTGGCAAAGTCACTTTGCTAATAAGGCAAACTTTTAGTTTAGTTTAGTTTACTGTTTAGGTAAAGAAAAGCTATTCTGCCAGAGACTGAAAAAGAGTGGCATTGTGATAATATCTGAAGCTCCTCAGAGACACCAACACTGTTTCAAAAACAAAAGCTATTCTGGGCAATGCTCTTCTTGTGCGTTGAACACTTCCTTTGCAGCAGAAGTGCCCCATGGTGCAGGGATGTCATTAACCATGCAGTGTTTCCAAAGATACTTTTCTTGTTGTTAAAGCCTAAAAATAACACAAAAGAGAAAAGTAGATTCTGCAGGAGGCTCCTTCCAGTTGCCCATTTCCACTTCATCAGGAGCACCCTGGAAACATTGTACATTTCTAAGTATAGTGTAGACATGCCGTATAATAAACAGCATGCATTTTAGCATTTTATTGAAGTGACGCCTTTCGTCTTGCATCATCATGATGGAAGTGCTGGTGGTGGTCATGATTTATTTATTCATTTATTGCATGTGATGTCTTAATTATCTTTTCACTCTCTTCAGTCCTTCCTGTAACATACATAACCAAAAACATTAGTACAAACTGGGACTTTCACTTCTCATAGCTTTGCATTCCATTTGGATTCCTATGCTGCATTTATTGCCATGGTAACTGACCCAGTTCTTAGGAGTACTGAAAGCCTTCAGAAATGACTCATTATTTGTTCCTCTTTAAAATATGCAGCTATGGAATTTATAATATATTAGGCAGGCACCCTGTTTTGTGCCACATCTGAATTATCATAGTCTTCATTGTAGTTATCTTGACACAAGCACCCCGCTGCACCATTTAAACATCAAAGAATCTGTGATTATTAGAACAGCAAAAGATGTTGGAAGAGGTGGGGGAGGTAGGAACTGTTCCAAGGACCTGCCATTTCCAAGGGTTCAGTTAAAGGTGGAAGTATACATTCGGTGGAGACTGAGGTAAGTCTGCTAGCTTGAATCTATGGCCATTTCCACACTAGACTGTTATAGCGCTATTATTCTACTTTCAACATCCTCTGCCCCCTCCCTAAACTGCAAACCCCAGGATTCCAGAGGATGTTGAAAGCGGAATAGTAGCACTATAACATTCTAGTGCGGAAATGGCCTATATTGCAAGATCCATTGTGGCGCAGTTGTTATATAGTGCTGAACTAGGAATGATGAGGTTTGGGTTCTGTTCTCTGCTTGGCCAAGGGCCTTAGTGGATGAACATGGGCCAGTCACTGTTTGTCAGCCTCACCTACCTCAAAGGACTATTGTAAAGAGAAACATGGGAAAGGAGTTTATGCCTTGAGTTCTGATTTTTGTAGTTTGGATCCATTCATGGGAAATTTTTAAAAAATATTTTTATTTAATTTTGGAGTGATTAACAATGATATACATAGGAGAAAAAATATATTCCAGCAATTAATACAAAAGCATCAGTGCACAACTGACATATTAATTTCCTAATAAATGTATTATTGCTTTAAACTTTCCCTTCCTCCCTCCTCATCTCCCCCCCCAAACGAAGTCAATGTTTATTTAAAACCCCTTTCTTTTGATGTGGAGAATTGTATTAATTGTATCTTTTATAATTTTGTACCTCTTTCTTTCTTTAATAGCTTCCATTTGTTTGTTCCACTTCCTTAGTCAATCACCTTCTTTTGACTGATCCATACACTCTATTCTTCTTTCTAATACAAAAATAGGGGAGACTGAAATTTCTCCCAGTGGGTATGATATTCGTATTCTTACCATTGTGAGTAAATACAAATTTACAAGTGTAAATCTGTGCCCATGTAGCTACACCATGGTTGCACTACACCATCCTTACCACCAGAACCTCTATATGAAACAAAAAAGACGAGTATCATGTCCCATTGTAGTCAGTGGACACAATGTGCATGAGTCCACGCCAGCACAGGCATGTGTGCATCATATCCAATGATTGTTATGGAATTGAATGCTTCACATGACCTTGCATTCATGTATGTGGAAGTCATGCCTGAAGAGAGCACACTGTACTGACACTGCACAACCAATTATGTTCCTGCTAACTGTTTATTGTCCCACTGTGTAATAGGAAATGTACATTGGCTGTTTCTGCAGCTCCAGTGAATAAAGCAATACGTTGAAAGCAATTGTGAATCATTACCTGCCATCCAAGAATATGCAGTTTGACGGCTGGAATCTTGTTTGTTGGTCTGAACAAATGTAGACCCATTCAATCTATTGTGGAATGGTTAGTCAACACAGAGGTAAATCCAACTGTTTAGTGCATTCCAGTTGGGATTAGCAATAGACTTAGAGCCACGTAAAATGGACACACTTGTAGAGCTCTGCTTAAACTGCCAACTGAATACGACTGATGCAAAATGGCCAAAAAAGTATAACAGCATATCTAAGGGAACTTATTCACCAACAGGAATCTAGCCAAGACATAGGCCCTTTCTGTGCCACCCTCCCAATCTGCCATTGTCATGGTCCATCCTTGTCCCATCCCCAGGTGGCATTGCAAATCATTGATGGGCTTTCCCTGTCAGTTACCAGGAAGGCAACAATACAGAAATTAAAACAGAAAAGTTTTCCTCAATAAAACTGTTAATAATGATAAAACTTTTTACAGTGACAGTAAAGCAAATGATTCTATTAGGCTGCCCCTCCCTCCAACCTACTGAAGAATTGAAATGGTTGGTGCTATATATATAGTTGACTTATGCTATGCAAATGACAGATTAACAGCTGCTGGAGAGGTGATCTTTCTAAGAATAGTTCTCCAATGAACGGAAATTAAAAAGCCTGTAACCAAGGGATGAATATATAACGTAATGGGTGATAGATTTATGCAAGCTTGTTCATCTATATTAGAGATTGTGTGTCAGGAATGCAGGAAACCTTGAAGCAAGAATGGCCCAGTGTGGCACGTAGAGAATAGAAGGAGGTTCTGAGTTTGGGAGTGGTTGGCAAGACAGATGGAATGCTGTGTAAGCTCCATATAGCTTACACAGATGAGCAGCAGTTTTTCAGGGTTTCACTCCTGATTTGCCCTCAAGAGTCTCTCAATACTGCTTACTCCATTAGCTTAGTCACCTCAGCTAGGCTGCCAACCATACTACAAAGAAGTAGAGTGCCCTTCCTTCTTCTCTTCATCCACCTATAATCACAGAGGTGGAAGAGGCCACAAAGACCATTGAGTCCAACCACCTGCCATGCAGGAATACACAATCAAAGTATTCCTGACAAATGGGCATCCAGCCTCTGTCAAACTATCTTCCATCATGAAGTTCTTTCTAATGTTTAGATGGATTTCCCCCCCTGAAGTTTGATGCTATTGCTCTGTGTCTTAGTCTCTGGAGCAGCAGAAAACAAGCTTGCTCCATCTTTGATATGACATCCCTTCAAATATTTAAACATGGCTATCATGTCACCTCTCAACCTTCTTTTCGTCAGGCTAAGCATTCCCAGTTCCCTAAGCCACTCCTCATAGGGCATGATTTCCAGACCTTTTAACATTTTGGTTGCCCTCCCCTGGACATCTTCCAGCTTGTCCGTATCCTTCTTGAAGTAAGGTGCCAAGAACTGGACAGAGTATTCCAGAATGTAGTTGTATTATTACTTCCATTGACCCAAACACTTTAATTCTATTGATGCAGCCTAAAATTGCATTGGCTTTTTTAGCTACCACATCACACTACTGATTCATGTTGAGCGTGAGGTCTACTGAGATTCCTAAATCCCTTTCACAGGTACTATGACCATATCAGGTGTCACACATCTTATATCAGTGTATTTCATTCTCCCCCCCCCAGTAGAGTACCTTACGTTTCTCCCTGCTGAAATTCATTTTGTTAGTTTTGGACCAGTTCTCTAGTTTGTTAAGTTCATTTTGAATTCTGATCCTGTCCTCTGGGGTGTTAGCTACCCCTCCAGATTTGGTGTCATCTGCAAATTTGATAAGAATGCTCTCTATTCCCTCATCCAAGTCATTCATAAATATGTTGAAGAGAACCAGGCCCAGGATGGAACCATACTAGTCAACATTTCTCCAAGTGACCCCACTAGTCACTTCTCTTCAGGATGAAGAGGAGCTATTGGTGAGCACCTTTTGAGTTTCAGTCATCCCACAGTAGCATTGTCTAGCCTTTTACTAATTTGTTTATGAAAATATCATGGGGGACCTTATCAAAGGTTTTATTAAAGTAAAGATATGTTAGACCTACAGCATTTTGTTACCACAGTTGTTGGCCCGGACTTGTGGGATATTAGATATCACTTTGATATCAATAATTTGGCCTTCTTTACTTATTCCTCTCCACGTGCTGTGAGGTCCTCCGGACAAGCTCGCAGACAGGCACGGCCGCTAATCGCTGTAATATTCCAAACAAATACAGGCAGGCCAGAAATAGCCATCCTGCTGCTTCAGGAGACCTCAAAGGCAAGTACTCTGTTATGTATGCATGCTACTTACAAAGAACTCCCTGCCCC
Organism: Ctenosaura bakeri; assembly: GCA_948474755.1. Taxonomy (NCBI): domain Eukaryota; kingdom Metazoa; phylum Chordata; class Lepidosauria; order Squamata; family Iguanidae; genus Ctenosaura; species Ctenosaura bakeri. Next base: position 102,332 of record CAOLHI010004496.1, on the reverse strand, counting down.
GAGCAGGCAGCTTGATTAGACGAATCCTCATCTGTCAAGCACTCTGCGTCTGCATACTGGCTTCTCTATTGACAATTCAGACTTAACCCAATCATGCTAAATTTTGACCTTTCAGAGGCTTTGTCTCCAGCTCGAAACTCATTGTTTTCCCCAAGTACGGACTAGCCTATGGCCACATTTTCCCCTATAAGCCCCCCTGACTTTGAGAGCTTCCTCAGATCGCTCCGGACTTCCATCCAGCCTTGCTGCTGCTTTGCTTGGAGAGCCTTCCCCTCAGTCCCACGTACTGAGACTCCATACCTCTGAACATCTGCTGCAGACTACCCGGGCTTCAGGACAAGTGTAGTATTACCCAAACCTACAACTCCTTTTCAAAATCCCTCTATCCCACTCCAACATTTATTTCTATAGTTATCTGTGTGAGTGTGCTGCATACACTATTTGATTGTATTTTAATAAAAACCACAATTATTATTTCACATCTGTTTGCTCCTTGACTCAGCCTGACCCCATAGACATTGGGTGAAAGATCTCACTCCGTTGCCCTGCCTCTCGTATTGCTAGCTTGTTCTCTTTGCTAATTTGCCCAACTTATGTAATTTGGAGCGCATTTAGGTGTCCCTCATGGGACCCCCAGAAATCAGGGTAACAATCTCCTTCATCTACCAAGCTTGTCAACTCTATCAAAGGGAGGGGGGAGGGGATTAGTCTGGAGTGACTTGTTTTAGAGAAACCCATGTTGATTTTTAGTGATTATGGCATGCCTTTCTAAGTGCTTACAGACCATCTGTTTAATAATCCTCTCTAGAATCTTTCCAGGTATTGATGTCAGGCTGATTGGGCAGTAATTATTGGGGTCCTCTTTTTTTTCCCCCTGTACAAGGGTAAACCCGCATGCTGGTTTGGTGGGCGTCCATGCTTGGTGCAGGCTTGCACAACTTGTTACCATCAAGTCAAGCCTGGTTTGGTGGGCGTCCATGCTTGGTGCAGGCTTGCATAACTTGTTACCATCAAGTCAACCCTAGTTCAACCAAGCGGCCTACTACAATTTAACAATATATTTTTTCTTGATAAACAATCAGTGTACCAAGATCCTGATGAGCCGTTGTATGTTAGCATCAGGCTATATTTGGCTTGGGGAGAGGTCACTACAAGCCCTACTGGCTTCTTTTAATGGTAATATTTATGCATTTTTTCCCCGGTCCCAGCTCGGAAGGCATCCCTTACTATTTTTGCATGTTTCATTCTCTGACTTTGTTTGCCAATTCAGTCATTAAGCAGTATTGTCTGATTGGCTCAGACCCTTTCATTTGCTGAAAGCCCATGAGAACCTCACTTGCACAAAAACACCAAATCAAAGAAGACTTTATATCTTGATTCAGATCATTTGGATGAAGCAGGTTCAATCAATGTGAACTTCTCCATGTGAATCTCTGGTTCAGTTTTAATACAAGCCTGTGGAAAATCCATGTCTTTGGGGAGGTTTACAGAATCCCTCCTCACTGTAATCAGAATCATTTTCGTTTGGCCTGAGCTGGTTATTTCTGGAAACAAAAAGCAGAACATTTAAAAGAGAAGAGGCTTCACTTCCCTACAAACTCCTGTATTGTGGCATCTGAATAATTTAAAGAGGATTTGAGAAGTATGCTTTATTTTAATTAGTTTCTGAATCAATTTCTGGTTTGGGTCTAGCCCTGCATCAATCCCTTTTATTTGTGCTGTTTGTTTTTTGATGATATCTGCAGTCTGAAGGAAAGGTTGGGTTAGTGGGGAAAGGGGAGGAGGGGGAAAGGAAGCAAATTAACTTGGATCAGTCCACATCGGCTTATCCCCTGGAAAATCACTGCAGCAAGCTATAAAAATGTGCTCATGTAGGAAAAAGCAAAGGAGCTCAAAGGCCTGCAAATGTACTTATCTATTTATTAACTATGGCTATTTTTTTTTATTATTATTATCTTATGAAACATGAGGAAGAGGACACTAGCTGTTGTTGTGGAGAAGTGCCAAAGGGAATGGATTCTGCTCCCCCTCTTAAAGTGTTTACAGCTATCAGAGCACTTGCAAAAGTTACTTTTTTACACTAAAAGCTCCTAGGCCCTATGCTAAGAATGGTTTTCTGTTCCTCTGAGGGACCATACCAAGAACTTCCCAGTTGAGGTGGCCAAAAAAGCTCCATACCCTAGCTTACCAAGGTACAAATTAATTGGCCAAGCTATGGGGAAAGATCCCAGTAGCTAATGCAAGTCAAAAGGCCATTTGCGTACCTATAGCATTGGGGTTCCACTTTAACTTCTTTGGCAACATGTTATGGAATCTTGGGATCTGTTGGTAGGGAGAGACATTTAGAATTGTCAGCAAGAGAGTTTAGTGCCTCTCCAAACTGTCCACCCAAGGATTGTATCCAATGCAACTGTGGCAATTAGAATGGAATCATGGTGTAGCATGAAAAGATGCATAGCTGCTCCACTGCCAATGAGGGACTCTTGACCCCATTTTTCTCTGTGTCCCAGAAGCATGCCAGTAGGGCTCTGGGTAAACTTAGGCCCTTATTTTCAGTGGTCAGAAATATGGAGACACAAGTGATTTCCTCTGGCATTATTCATTCATTGATTTATTCATTTGTTTAATTCATATCTTGTTTTCTTCCATAATGGGTCTTGAGGCCCAATAAAATTAAAAGTTATACAGTGTTATTAAAACAGAACTTTCTTGCAAACTGTTATGGTATGTTGTTGTTGTTTGGTTTTACAGTTCATCTTTGCATTGTTTCTGTGACTTTGGCCATTTCTGTACTAGACTGTTACAGTGCTATTATTCCAGTTTCAACATCCTATGGAATCCTGGGGTTTGCAGTTTAGGGAGGGGCCTAGTGGAATAATAGCATTATAATAGTCTAGTGCGGAAACAGCCTTTAAATAGTAATAAAGGTTTTAAAAAAGAGAAAGAAATTAGATGTCAAACCATTTTTTAAAAACACCAATGAGAAGTACAGCATCCACCTATTACATCCCCCTTTTCACCATCTTATCAGTTGCTAAAAACCCCTGGATAAACCCCTCTGGAGGACAAGAAGAGAAAGGGCAGCCTAGCCTCCCTTGGAAGGAAGCTCCACAACATAGAAGTGCCCTGTCCATACACACACTTGTTTCCCTAAGAGATCAATGATCTAGGTTTTTGACAGCGACTTCAGAGGTCCAAGTTCAAGTCTCTACTGAGACATGAAATACACTGGGTGAGCCAGAATTATCATGAGGATAAACGGAGAGGGATGGTGAAGAGGACCAAATATATTGCCTTTAGTTAAGATGGAGTTAAGGCAGGATGTGCCACCCGCTTGTGCTCCAAAAACTAAAATCAATCTCTGCAGCTGCAGAAGCCCTGCCAGATTTTAGTCAAGATAATATCATTTTGCCTTCATTCACAGGGAGAAAGGAAATCATTTTCAGAAGATGTGAAAGTCAGAGCTATCACAGCTGTCATTATTTTATCTCACTTTTTTTTGTTTCATTTTTAAGTGGTAGTGCCCTTGCCAATAGTTGATGGAAAGTTGCACTACAGTTGTTGTCATTGCTGCTGCTGTTATGTGCCTTCAAGTCATTTCTGATCTATGGCAACCCTAAGGTGAACCCATCTTTGAGTGAGAGTATGTGATGCACTCATCGTCATCCATGGGTTTCCATGTCTAAGTGAGGAATCAAACCTTGGTCTCCAGGGTCGTACTCCACTGCTCAGATGACTACACCATGCTGGCTGGCTTAGAGCTTTCATAATTCTAACCCCTGTCCTATTGCTAGTTCCAACCAGAGCAAACTCACTGAATCAATTGCCCAATGTTAAACCAACATGTATGCAAATCTGAAATTGAATGTGTCTTAGCACTAGCAATTGGATTTAGGACCAATAATTAGTTGATGGAACTATAATAAATTGTACAATAAATCCATGGCCAAGCAGGGAATCCAACCCTGTTCCCCAGGATAGTAGTCGAACACTCAAATCACCATATCATGCTGGTTCTCCCACTCTTGAAGAAACAGACTGTGATAATAAGAGACTGGGATAGAGAGAAAAGAATCCTGTTGGTAGCATATACAGGCAGAAGTTGTGCTATCTATGAAGTGGGTTTTTCTGAACAATGTACAACAATCACATCTACCTGACTATGGTGGAAGTAGCTATTTAACACTCAAGAAGCAGTGGCCAAATGCACATTGTGCATTGTACTATTATAAGATGACAGCCATGCACATTGGCCTCTGATGCATATTTGTTGTCCTACATTACAATCTGGTGAAGGGGAAGTAGAAAGTAACTCCATCACCAGATATTTACAGTATGCTGAAACAATGTAGGACCTTGGCCCCAAGGTAGTATAGTGAATCACAGAGCTGGAAGGGGCCTTGAAAACATTCTTGCCCAAAACCTTGCTCAATGCAGCAGCTACACTGCGGGATACAATTACAGCATCATTGGCAATAGATTGCTAATCAAGTCTCTGCTTAAATACTTCCAGTAAATAAAAGCTTTCAAAAAACTGGCTTGCCCAGAAATACAGAATCAAACACTTAGAATCTGGAGCTATGCTAAACGGATAAGGACCATTTCCTTGCCATTTTAGCAACCCAGAAATTGGCTGCTTTGTTTCAGAGTTGAGGTAAAATTCTTTTGTGAGAAAGTGAATCAATGTGACAACCACTTTGTTTACCACCCAAAAGGCCCTGTTCTGGGGTACTTTTTGAATCTGCAGAAATGTAAAATGGCTGCCACCATAAGAAATTTTCTGCCCTTCCTTTCTGCTACTAACTGGAGGAACACCAGTACAATATTCACTAAAAAGTGTCCCATTTTACCAAGTGGAACAACAGTTTGCCCAGCATCATATTCACTTCAAATGGTGGAAAATACAACACCAAAGAAATGGAAGTCACTGAAGAAGACCTGGAGCCATACATATTACAGAAACTAGCTGATCATAGTGTAATAATAGCACTATGATTCCACTTAAGCTGTCATGGTTCCTTCATACAGAATCTTGTAGCTTGTAGCTGGTTAGGCACTGGATCTCTCTGGCTGTGAATTCTAAATGCCCCTTCCTTACACTGGAAATCACAGGATTCCTTAGGATGGAACCATAGCAGTTAAAATGGAATAATAGTACTTGCAAAGAAGCTAGTAAAATGCAGGCTGGACAGGGCTACTCTTAGGTGGATTTGTAATTGGTTGACTGGCCACATCCAAAAGGTGATCACCAATGGCTGCTTTTCATTCTGGAGAGTAGTGGGGTGCCTCTGGGTTCTGTCCTGGGCCCAGTGCTATTCAACATCTTCATCAATGATTGGGATGAAGGAGTGGAGGGCATACTGATCAAATTTGCAGATGATACTAAACTGGGGGGGGGGTTGCCAGAGGATAGGATCAGAGGATAGGATCAAATTTCAATATGACCTTGACAGATTGGAGAGCTGGGCCAAAGCTAACAAAATGAATTTCAACAGAGAGAAATGTAGGGTCCTGCACTTGGGCAGGAAAAATGAAACTCACAAGTATAGGATAGGGGACCTCTGGCTGGATAGCAGCACATGTGAAAAGGATCTAGGAGTCTTGGGCCATTTCCGCATGAGTCTGTTATAGCATGATGATTCCACTTTCAACCTCCTATGGAATCCTGGGGTTTGCAGTTTTGGGAGGGGCCAACCAGCCCCTCCCGAAACTGCAAACCCCAGGATTCCATAGAAGGTTGAAAGTGGAATCATCGCGCTATAACAGACTCATGCGGAAATGGCCTTGGTAGATCACAAGCTGCGTAGATCACAAGCAGTGTGACGCAGCAGCCAAGAAAGCCAACGTAATTCTTAGTTGCATCAATAGGAGTATGGTGTCTAGATCGAGGGAGGTAATGGTACCACTCTACTCTGCTTTGGTTAGGCCTCATTTGGAATACTGTGTCCAGTTCTGGGCACCTCAATTCAAGAAGGATGTCGACAAGCTGGAACATGTCCAGAGGAGGGCAACCAAAATGATGAAGGGTCTGGAAGCCATGCCCTATGAAGAACGCCTTAGGGAGCTGGGTATGTTTAATCTGCAGAAGAGAAGGTTAAGAGGGGACATGATAGCCATGTTTAAATATTTGAAGGGATGTCATGTTGAGGAGGGAGAAAGCTTGTTCTCTACCGCTCCAGAGACTAGGACAAGGAGCAATGGATTCAAGCTGCAGGAAAGGAGATTCCACTTGAACCTCAGGAAGAACTTCCTGACAGTCAGAGCTGTCCAGCAGTGGAATATGCTGCCTTGGAGTGTGGTAGAGTCTCCTTCTTTGGAGGTTTTTAAGCAGAGGCTGGATGGTCATCTGTTGGGAATGCTTTGATGGGTGTTCCTGCATAGCAGAGGGTTGGACTCGATGGCCCCTGTGGTCTCTTCCAACTCTATGATTCTATGATCCTACTATAATAGTACAATGTGAAAGGGCCTCAGGTAAAACGACACCATTAAAATATGCTATGTTATATAACCTTATTTGAAACCCAGACTAAAAGAAAAAGTGTTCTATATTTTGATCTTTTTGTTTTTGTTTTACCCACTCACAGAATCATAGAATCATACAGCTGGAAGGGGTTTCATGGGCCACTAAGCCTGGGCAGTGTAACACATCCAACTAACGCACCCCAAGCAGGCAGCCATACAGCCTATTTTTGAAGACACCCAAAGAAGGAAATCTCACCACTTCTCTAAGCAATTGGTTCCATTGCTGAGCCACTCTTACTGGTCAAGAAGTTCCTTCTAAAGTTCAATTGAAATCTACCCTTTTGTAACTTAAAAACATTTGACCTGATCCTATCCTTTGAGACAGCAGGAAATAGACCTGCCTCCTCTCTGAGACAGCCCCTGAGGTATTTAAAGAGCTTAGCAAGCCAGCTTCTTCAACCTTTCCTCATATGTTTTGTTTTCCATACCTCTTATCATCCTCATTGCCTTTTTCTGAACCTTGTCTGTATCATTCTTAAAATGAGGCATCCAGAAGTGGATGCAGTACTCCAGATGAGGCTTGACCAGGAGAGACTATACTGGAACTATTACTTCCCCTGGAGAGCAAGAGTGGGGTAATGGTTTGAACATAGAACTACAACTCTGACGAACAGGGTTCAAATCCCTGCTCAGCCACTGAAACCTGCTGGGAGACATTGAGCAAGGCAAGTCATACTCTTTCAGCCTTGGAGGAGTGCAAAGGAAAATCCTCTCTGAACAAATCTTACCAGAAAAAAACAACAACATAAGTTCACCTTAGGGTTGCCATAAGTCAGAAATGACTTGAAGGTACACAACAGCAACAACAACATTTCTTCCCTTGTCTTGGAAATCATGCTTCTATTAATACAGAATAAAATAGCATTCACCTTCTTCTTTGCTGGAGCATCATACTGCTGGCTCATGTTCAATTTATGATCAATAATAATCCCAAGTACAACTGAGCCATGTATGCCTTATCCTATACATGTGCATTTGGTTTTTGTGGCATAAATATAGAATTTTGTATTTGTCTCTGCTGAATTTCATTTTACTAATTTCTACCCAATTTTCTAGTTTATCTCAGTCCTTTTGAAGTCAGTTCCTATCTTCCAATGTGTTAGCCACCTCTCCCAGCTCTATTTATTCAATAGGTCTACTCTAGTTGGAATGACCAATTCAATCTAATTTAAGAATTTTTAAAATTGAAATTTCAGCTGAAGTGATGGCTTAAAACATGACAAGTGTCCTTAAGAAGAGCTTGGCCTTGATGATAACTGCCAACTTAGTCAAAAGTGTGTGCGCACACATGTGCAAGGTATTCTGTTATCTCATCACTCTGTCTTCCCAGACTTCTCTTAAGCTGTATCTACTAATGTGTGACAGCTACAAAGTGGATTACAGGATGGTCTGTCTGATGTCACCAACTGAAATCCATCAAACATCCATCTATCAACTAGAATCTCAAATTGGACTTGAACTTGGTCTCTGTTCTCCTTGATAAGTAATTTATCAATTTTTTTGGGAACACCTTTCCCCTTCTTATCCTGTCTCTCTCCTGTGTGGTTCCAATAACACAAGTCTGTCTCCTTCGTTTAGTGAGGCTTTCCTCCTCCCATAAGCTAACAGGATACTAAGAATTATGGAAAGGTCAACACTGATAGAAATCACAGTGTAAAGAAGCAGCAGTAAGGTTGGTCCTGAGCAATTAATCATCTGTCATCATGGCATCTTAATCTTGCCAGGAAAGATACTGATAGCGCAGTCCTAGGCATGTTTACTCAGAATCAAGTCGTACTGTGTTCAGTCAGGCTTACTCTAAAGAAGGTGTGCAGGGGAAAGCCAATCTGAGATGCAGTTAATTGTTTTGCAAATTTTAATTTTTCTCTTTCATTCCTCTCCTACTGGGGGCTTTTGGTTGCAATTCTATGCACCCTTATCTGGGAATAAACCCTATTAATTTTGATAGGGCTTACTTCCTCTAGTGGAGTATTCTGCTATTGATGTGACAGATGTCTTCTTTAGAATATTCTCATAAGCTGATGCTTGGAGGGTAAATGAACAATGAAGTTCTGAAAGGAAATATAATCTGGAAGAAATTCATCCATCCAGAAACAGAGTTAGTTTGCCTTTGAAGCACAGCTGGGGAATGCTACTTCTTTTGAACTGCAATATATTTTATATTTTTCCAGTATCCAGGACAGAAGAGTGGAATCCCATTAGGTTTTTAGTGCAGGAAGAAGTAAAAAAAAAAAAAAGTGTTGTTGTCCTTGTAAGACATGGGCTGCACTACATTGTTATATTGCTATTATTCCCCTTTCAACATCCTGTGGAATTCTGAGGGTTGTAGTTTGCTCTCTGGCTGAGAATTCTAAAGGCCCCTCCCTAAAATGCAAATCCCAGGAATCTATAGGGTGTTGAAAGTGGAATAATAGCATTATGACAGTGTAGTGTGGAAATGGCCTTGGTCCCAATCCCAGTCAGGCCCTCCAACAGGTGTTACTTATAGATTCTTAAAAAAATGCAAAACTGTGAACTTAAATATAACTGTTTCTCCCAGCTAGGGAACTTACATATGTATTACTTTATGAAGTTCCCATTGATTTAATTGGCCTTTTCAAGGTGGACCAACAGTTGGGTTTAAGCCATTGTGTTTAACCATATTGCAATGTGACCCCACACTGGGAGATATGTGCCAGCACAGTCTTGGGCTCTTTAACACTACACATGTACAGCACTATGACAGTCAGGACTACAGCTGTTAAAGTGGAAACACCGTGCTATAATTGTGTAGTGTGAATTTGTTGTTGTTGTGTGCCTTCAAGACATGTCCCATGCATGGCAATCCCAAAATGAAGCTATCATGGGGTTTTCTTGGTAAGATTTCTCCAGAGGGGATTTGGCATTGCCTTCACCTAGTAGGTTTCCAGGGCTAGGAAGAGATTAAAACCTTGGTTGCTCGGAGTCCTCATCCAACACTTAAACTGCCGTACCACATTAGCTCATAATGGAAAGAATCCCAGAAATAAATACTACCCGAGCCTTTGTGAATAATAATAATAATAATAATAATAATAATAATAATAATAATAATAATAATAAATAGTTATATCTATCCCACCTCTCCACATGGATCGAGGTGGCGAACAACATTAAATACATTAATACATTAAAAAACATACCCAATCCTCCCCACCCACCAATCCACCTAAACCAACCCCCTAAAATACACAAAATCAATCAACTATTTAAAGAACAACAAGACAATTGATGGGAGGCGATGGAAATGCTAGTCTTGGAAGGCCTGTCGGAAGAGATCAGTCATGACTGCTCTTTTAAAGCAGTCAAGACTGGCAATATGCCGGGTCTCCTCCGGCAGGCCATTCCATAACTTGGGAGCGATAGAAGAGAAGGTCCTCTGGGTAACCGCAGCCAACCTAGTTCTGACAGGCTGCAGTAAATTCCTCCCAGAGGACCTTAGTGTGCGGGGCGGATTGTATGGGAGAAGGCGATCCCGCAGGTAGGCTGGCCCCAAGCCATGGAGGGCTTTAAAGGTAATAACCAACACCTTGTACTGTGCCTGGAAACTAATAGGCAGCCAATGGAGAGACTTTAGAATTGATGTTCTATGGTCAGTTTTAGGTCTTCCAGTGACCACCCTGGCTGCCATATTCTGAACTAATCGGAGCTTCTGGACTAAGCACAAGGGTAGCCCTATGTAAAGCACATTGCAGAAGTCAAGCCATGAAGTTACCAGTGCATCCACCACTGTTTTTAGGTGTTCCAGAAAGGGCACAGCTGGCGTATCAGCCAAAGCTGATAACAAGCACTCCTGGCCACCGCATCTATTTGAGCTGTCATCTGAAGTGGCGAGTCCAGGAGCACCCCCAAGCTGCGAACACAGTCTTTCAGGGGAAGTGTGACCCTGTCTAGGACTGGTTGACAGACCTCCATACCTGGGCTAGGGCCCTTAACAGCGAGTACCTACATCTTATCTGGATTCAGCTTCAGTCTGTTTTTCTTCATCCAGTCCATTACTGCTTCAAGACATTTGTTCAGAGGTGAGATGCCACCCTTAGTTGATGCTGTTATCCGAGGTATGGCGAGATATATCTGGGTGTCGTCAGCGTACTGATAGCACCTTACTCCATGCCTTCTGATGATCTCTTCCAGCAGTTTCATGTAGATGTTAAATAGCATTGAGGACAGGACAGCACCCTGAGAGATGCCAGAATTAAGCTCCTTTTTTGAGGAGCAACTGTCCCCAGGCATCACCATCTGGTATCTACCTGAGAGATAGGACCGGAACCACTTAAGCGCAGTGCCTGCGATCCCCAGCCCTCTCAGGTGTTCTAGAAGGATACCATGGTCTATGGTATCGAAAGCCGCTGAGAGGTCCAAGAGTACCAGCAGGGTCACACTTCTCCTGTTGATACCTAGGCGAAGGTCATCCACTAAGGCGACCATGGCAGTCTCGACTCTATATCCTGCCCTGAAGCCAGTTTGAAATGCATCTAGATCAGTGGTTCTCAACCTTCCTAATGCCACGACCCCTTAATACAGTTCCTCATGTTGTGGTGACCCCCAACCATAAAATCATTTTCTTTCTTTCTTTCTTTCTTTCTTTCTTTCTTTCTTTCTTTCTTTCTTTCTTTCTTTTTTCTTTCTTTCTTTCTTTCTTTCTTTCTTTGTTATTTGTTATTTAGTTAGTTAGTTAGTTAGTTAATTTCCAACATCAAATAGATTGGAAACACTGTCCTAAATCACTGCTCTGGATAGACTTCTAATGCCTAAAAACTGGTAACCCTCCCCCCTTTTTTAAGCACAGAAAGTGTCCATCAATGCCAGAATTAAGGCAGTAGTTCTAGTTCTGAATGTTGGGTTTCCACAGTTCAAAAAGCCAGTCACTCCCAAAGGCAATGCCAAAACAGCCCACATTTTACATGAGGCGCAGGGAGGAAAGGACAGGGAGAGAGGAAAGATGGCGGCGGCATAAGCAGACGCGTTTTGTTTCACTCCCTCGCTTCCTCCCTCCCTTAAAGGGAGTGTGGACGCTGAACATACAAAAAGCGAGGAATGCAAGACAGTCAGGACAAAGAACACAACACGTGCATGTGGCAAGCGCCAAGGGTCCACGCACAACAAAAGCGAGAGGAGAAAGTCATCCTGGCTATTTCTGCACTAGACTGTTATAGCACTATTATTCCACTTTCACCATCCTATGGAATCCTGGGGTTTGCAGTTTTAACCCCAGCGCAGGGGTCTCAGAAGCATTGCTCCCATTGGCTGTGAGGCCACCTTCTTTTAAAGGGGGGCAGGATTGAGGAGCGGCGACCCCTGTAAAATGGTCGTTTGACCCCCAAAGGGGTCCCAACCCCAAGTTGAGAACCACTGATCTAGATAATCTGTTTCATCCAAGACAGCTTGGAGCTGAAGACCAACAGCCCTCTCGATCACCTTGCTTAAAAATGGGAGATGGGAGACTGGTCTATAATTATTCATATCCAGGGGATCTAGGGAGGGCTTTTTTAGAAGCGGCTGTACAATTGCTTCTTTTAAACAAACTGGAAAATTGCCCTCCCTAAGGGATGCATTAATAATGTATCTTAAATGGGTCTTAATTGCAACTCCTCCCTGGATGACCAGCCATGAAGGGCAGGGACCAAGAGGACAAGCTGTCTTTCTTATATTTCCAAGGAGCTTGTCTACGTCCTCGGTACTCGGTATTAAAAATAAGTCTTTGAAACTAGGTCCACACAAACAATGAGATTTATATTAGCAGGCCTGTGATGGATCCCCTTGCCAGGCTGGTCCCACAGTTGCAAGGTTGAGTTCCTGTCACTATCCTTGTCATCCGCCCTCTTAATACCTTCCTGGATTGGGTACTTGGGCCACAAAGTGAGCTCCCTCCCTTGTGGATCAGTGGTTGTGTTGTTTTGGTGGGTTCAATATAGTAAGAGTGACCAGAGCCTCCACCAAACTTAATATGAACAGTGGTGAAAAACAAAAAGCAATATTATGTCACAAGTAAATAATACACTAACCCTTTAGTAACCTAAATCATTTCCAGCTCCCTGAAACCATAGTCAGTCCTTCCCTCTGTCTGAGTCCCCTGTCCCTATCCCATCTGTTCCTGTCTGTCTGAAATCTGTTCCCTATCCCTGTGTCAGCTTTTCCCTATCTGTCTTCTAACACAGACAAGCTTCAATTTTGTGTCATTTCATCCCCACAGGCTCCCCTTCACAGCATTTCTTGACCTGTGATTGGCTGCTTTCAGCCAGGCGTGCCCAGCTCTCCCTTCACAAGCCTTATCCAAGTCTATAGAGAAGTAAGCCCCACCAAAATCATCAGAACTTACTTCTGAATAGACATGCATGACATAGGATGGCACTTCTAAGTGTCTAACTGGATTTGCAGGATTTCAACCTAATTCTATGCATATATATTCAGGAATAAGTGCCCCCCATGTGCCATAATAAATGTTAAACAACTTCTGAGTATACCCTGCCTAGAAAAACCATATAACATTCATGGAGTTGCCATAATTCAACAGATGGCTTGAAGGCGCGCACACACACACACAAGGCATAGAAGTAGGGAAATTGAATCCTGCAGACTCCACGTGCCCCTCCCATCCCTATCATAGGTCTAAGTCCCCCTAAGACTCTAGATATACTCACACAATTTATTTTCAGGTGAAGAATTATCCATTAAAGGCATCACCAATGCTGCCTGGATATTAGCCTTCAAGTCTTTTTGCAATCCCTCAGTTTCTCAAGGTCTCAAAATAAAACTATCCCAAACTGTCAGATCAGTCCAGACATGTGAATAGGAAGTAGACTTCCAGTTACTTCTGGGACACGCTTTTGGCCACTTTTGAGGAGCAAATGAAAAACTGTGACCCAAAGTAGGAATGTGGAGGGGAAGAGTGGCTCTCCTGCCATCCAGTTGCCTATCCTTGGTTTGAGGTGTGACTAGATTGTGTTTTTTTGTGGCAACAGGCAAACACCATGATGCCACTAAAAGGTCTTAAATCGGGTATGCACAAGATTGCCCCTTGAAGGCTGATAAAGGACTAAAATCCAAAGGTTAGAGCCAGCAATCTTAACTGTCTCTTTGAGACTGGAAGTACCCTCAAAATCCAGTTGCAGTGGCCCCTTCACTTTCATGAGGGAAGTGGAAAATTCATGAATAACTCCCCTTTGCAATCCTCCTCCCATTCCTTTCCAGGTTCCTCCTTTCCATTCCCTTGCTTTTTGCATGCAAGGTCCAGGGGCAAAGGAATGGGAGGAGGAAGCTCTGGAGTGGAAAAGGAAAGTTTACATGAGCCTTCCACTCCTATTCCCTTGCCTATTGCCTCAGCATAAGTTCTCAATGCCAGGGCCAAAGGCAAGGAAAAGGTGGCAGGAGCTCTGAAGGGGAGAAGGAAGGTGCGTGCTTGCCTCTCCCCTCCATTTCCTTTCCTTTTGTCCAAGTACTTGCCTTCCTTTGCTGTGCCTGGCAAAACACAAGGGAATAGGAAGTGAAGAATGGGAGTGGGAAGGCATGCATGAATCTCATGAATAATCAAATTTGCAAAGGTCAAACCCACAAATGTGGAGGGAGGACTGTAATCTTATTTCCTTTTTGTAAATAGCTTCCAGAAACCCTCTTCTACAAGCTGAGATGAGAGAATATTTGATATTATTTTATTTTTACAGAAAGAACATTGGAAAATGCTAAGCTGCACACCAAAAAAAAAAAAAAATGAAACAATACTCCCCCTCATTTGTTCTCAAGAATTACTCCATTGGGATTAGAGCTGAATCCCAAATTTTGGACTGAAACAGATAAAAGCACCCTTGAAGAAACAGAACATTTTAGAATCTCAGTATACTTGGAACTAGGTGCTCTCAGACACCAGAACAGTAAAAAAAAATATACGAACTTTTCTTTCTACCTCTGATAGTTTGGAAAGTTATTTCCAAAACTGCTTTTGCAAATGTAAATCAGTCCTATTACTTGTTAGTGTTTGAAAAGTATAACCCTCTGCTGTGACCAGCTGCAACTTTGCAAAAATAATTTGTACCACTTGTACAGGTTTTTGTTTTTCTTTTTGTTCCATTGTATTGTTTTGAAAAAGCAAAGGCCTTCAGATTGGTAAGAAAAGAGCATAAAAATCTTGTCAAAATATAACTAAAATGTCCTTCAAAAGTAATTATTGAAAATAACTGGCAATTGTTACTCTTTACCCCATTAAAACAACTTTACCCTTATTTGTTGCATATCCTTGAAATTTGATTTTGTTGCACTCTCAACATTCCCAAGTAACTAGTTACAGGTAACTGAGTTATTTGTAAGTAATTAGTTCTTCAATCTGTTCCATTCATATAGAGGGTGAGCCAACTCTTAACCATGGGGCAAAGACAGGCAGAACGAGATGACGACCTCAGATGGCTGCAGATGTGGGCTGTGATGAGAAGCCAGTAAAATCTTGAGGTCTTTTCATGCCTTAACTTGTCCCGGAGACAGTTGGTTTGGGCCCCGGCATCAGCCTTGCTGGGAGGGGAGCACAATAGGAGTGCTCCCCTTTGCACCAGCTGCCTCTGGGATCCAAGAAGCACAATGGCCACACCTCTTCCTGCTGCAATGCAGCCAGGTGCTGTCCCAGGCTGCACTAGAGCAGAAAACGCAGCCATTGTGCTTCCAGAGTTAAGTGAGGGCACATGGCAGGATGGTGGCATGATTGCTGTTCATTGATGGGGAAAACCTGTCAATGATTTGCAGCATGACTGTGCCACTTCAGGATGAAAGAAGGACAGAACTGTAAAGACGTTGTGCATTAAGCATTATCATGGTCCTGCCCTTCTCCCATCCTATTTCCTTTTTGTAATTTTCTGCCAGAAACCCTCTTCTATAAGCTGAGATGAGAGAATATTTGATATTATTTTATTTTTACAGAAAGAACATCGGGAAATGCTAAGCTGCACACCAAAAAGAAAAAAAAGGAAACAACACTCTCCGTCATTTGTTCTCAAGAATAACTCAATTGGGATTAGAGCTCAGTTGGGATTAGAGGGTGGAGCAGAAAGGGTCTTGGTTATTAGATTTGTTATTCTTGTATGTTTGTGGAAATGTGGGGAGGAAACATTGTTTGCTACTCTGCTTCAGGCAGCAATGTGTCCTGGGCCAAGCTTTGTACAACCATGTTGTTACCCCAAAAGGAGGCTAACTCAGGGGCCCACTGGTGATATCAATGCTTCCATAGAAAGTTGGAGAATTATTAACCTAAAGGGAGGCCTGCGAGAGCTAACAAAATGAATTTCAACAAAGAGAAGTATAAGATCCTACACTTAGGCAGAAGAAATGGAATGCACAAATATAGGATAGGGGACACGTGGCTGGATAACAGTACATGTGAAAGGGATCTAGGAGTTCTGGTGGACCACAAGCTTAGCATGAGTCAGCAGTGTGATGCAGCAGCCAAGAAAGCCAATGTGATTCTTGGTTGCAGCAATAAAAGTATGATATCTAGATTGAGGGAGATAATGGTACCACTCTATTCTGCTGTGGTCAGACCTCATCTGGATTACTGTGTCCAGTTCTGGGCACCTTATTTCAAGAAGGATATTGACAAGCTGGAATGTGTCCAGGGGAAGTTGACCAAAATAGTGAAGGGTCTGGAAGCCATGACGAGCGGCTTAGGGAACTGGGTATGTTTAGTCTACAGAAGAGAAGATTAAGAGAAGACATGATAGACATGTTTAAATAATTGAAGAGATGTCATGTCGAGGAAGGAGAGGGGTTGTTTTCCACTGCTCCAGAGACTAGGACAAGAAGCAACGGATTCAAACTATAGGAAAAGGGAAAGAGATTCCACTTATACCTCAGGAAGAACTTCCTGACGTTCAGAGCTATTTGGCAGTAGAATATGCTGCCTTGGAAAGTGGTGGAGTCTCCTCCTTTGGAGGTTTTTAAGCAGAGGCTGGATGGCCATCTGTCAGGAGTGCTTTAAGGTGGGTTCTTGAATGGCAAGGGGTTGGAATGGATGGTCCCTGTGATCTCTTCCAATTCTATGATTCTATGATTCTACCTTTTAAATGTGCCCATTTTAATTCACATGCATTCCAAACATTTTTTAGAAGTATCTACAGGTATCCATCAAGTGAGAAATCTGGCATGCAGATTGCCTCTGTCCTACAGACAGTCTGGGCATTGCAGACCAAGATAAGTTAATTAAACTTCAGACTGAAATCTTATCTGTTACCCTGATTTCTGGGGGTCCTGGGAGGGACACCTAAATAACCAAACAACAAACACAACTTTGGGGGAAATTAGCTGGAGCATTCACTAAAGCTAGAGAGAGGCAGGGTAACTTAGCAGGATCTTGCAACCCAGCATCTACGGGGTCAGGTCAGTCAAGCAGTCAGATGGTTTAAAGTAATAAAAATGATGTTTTATTGAGTACAGACGAATATTAAACACACCACAGTCACACAGATAACTAAGGAATCAGAGATTGACTTGGAATAGGGATTTTCAGAGGGAATGGGTGATACAACACCTGTCCTGAAGCCTGGAGAGGTCTGAAGATTGAGTTCGTTGGACCAACAAATGTGTAGGGTTGACTGTACTTGTTTCACAATTACCATGAACTGAACAAACTCAATAAAGTTATACAAGCAATTGCTCTTGCTTGGTGTTGTAAAACATCCCATGGTTCTTCTACTTGCCCATTTTTTCAGAACTGCTGCACCACTGCACCTTGGAAGTTAGCACATTTTTAGTGTTACATATCTTCAGGTTGACTCTGACTTAATGGCTATTCTAAAATAAAACCGATCATGGGGTTTTCTTGGCAAGAATTCTTCAGAGGGAGCTTGCCACTGACTTCCAAGGTTGAGAGACTATGGTCATTTCCGCACTACACTCTTATAGCGTGATTATTCCACTTTCAACATCCTATGGAATCCTGGGGTTTGCAGTTTAGGGAGGGGCTGGCCCCAGGATTCCATAGGATGTTGAAAGTGGAATAATCACGCTATAAGAGTGTAAGGCAGAAATGACCTATGACTTTCCCAAGGTTATCCAGTGGGTTTCCAGGACTGAGCAGAGATATCTCAGAGTGTGACAATCAAACCATCATATACATGCTAGATTTTTTGTTTGGTTGGTTGGTTTTTGAAAAAAGACCTGAGGTATGGGCCATTTCCACACGGGGTTTTTAAAACAGGACAGAGAGTCCTCCAGGGAGGACGTCTGCACCTGGGAGTGGGCTGTGTCAGACCTACTTTAATGTAGATCCACACCCCAGCCCACTCCGGAACCACCCCAAGTGGTCATCCAGCATGCTTTTGAAAGACCGCTAAAAATGGGGGCAGGCTTTAGGATGGCAAGCTTCAGTGGTTGGTCGAGACCCTCTGGTTGGTCGAAACCCTCGAGACCTTTGAGCAACCGGAAGCCACCATTTCCATCCCCAGAGCAGTGCAGAGCGGCTGCCACGCGCTGCTCCGGAGCAGCGTGGACCGGACCAGGGAGTCCAAAAGTCCCGTGAGTAGCATCACGGGGCGATTCCCTCACCCCATGCAGAAATAGCCATGGTTTACTGACATGGTTCTATGATTTGAAGGGCAAATTTTTCTCATCTTTGAATTTTTAACTTTTTTCTTAGTGTTAGAGTCCTATAGTGTAAAAGTGCCATTGCACTGAAGCATTAAAGCAATGTAACTTTGAAAAAAAAATATAGAAAAGAAGAGTAGAGAGTTTCGATATGCCTTGGAATTAAAATGAAAGCAATTCAAAGGTAGGGATAAAGTGTTGCAGCTGGCACCTGGAATTGCAAGAAAAAGTCTAGGAAAACAGAAATGCCACTTGATTTTTTTAAATTATTTTTTAAATAACTAATAAACATTACCATCTCCAGAAACCCACCCACCTATTTGTCTCATTCAGAGGATCTCAGAATCTGGGTTTCAATTTGTTTGTATTCAACCATCATTTGCCCTGAATTAGGATTACTACCTCTTCTTCCTTACAAGCTTCTCTGATCTAACATCTGTAAGACAGATGGGTATAGCACAGAGCTCTTTATGCTGGAATATCTATACCTATTGAATTTGGCCTATAGCAATAGGAACCGAATTTGGCCTCTCTTAACTCCATTGTCATATTACCAGGTATATGTTTACTGATTTTTTTTAAAAAAATCTTAACTTGCTTTGGTTCTGTAACTTTTCAAATTACATGATTCTGCATTTAATGACTTTGTGTCACCCTAGATGAAGGACAAGGTACAGCGCTCAACAGTGATATGATGTTACAGCTGGGGTGGAAATCATGTAGTCCTCCAGATGTTGTTCAACTGCAATTCCCAGCATTCTTCATCCTTGTTTACACTATCTGGGGCTTCAGAGAGATGTAGACCAACAATATCTAGAAGGATACACAGCTTCCAAACCATATTACATAGACATCATGGGACTAAATGCTACTTTTAGTTGTGACTACAGTAGAACCATTGAATCAATCTAAGTGTCAATTCAGCATTCAATTATTGATTTAATGAGTCTACTCTGATGGATTCCAGCCATTGTCTGCAATATGCACTTTCTCTCCAGACAACTTCAAGAACCTGAAAAAATGATTTCACCAGAAGCAACAGCAAGACGCACCTTGTCCTCCTACCTTGTTTCATTATAACACATGTGAAAGCTGGCTCAGACACAGCAAGCCACTGTTATGTTTTTCATCTTTATAGTAGCCAAAAGACCTAAATCTGTCTATGGTCAGTGATCATGATAAATAACTCAAGTTTGCATTGATTAGCTATAATAAAGATTTATCAGTCAGATTTATTTTATAGTGATTTTGGTTCAGGGAACCACTAAGGGCAATTAACTTCTTGAAAGAATTGTTGGCTGCTCCAATGCCTTATAAGAATTATTGTATCTTCATACACAGGTATTTATATGCTGAGCAAAGCTGAAACAAACTGGATTCCCCAGTTCCAAAACATTGACTGTTTCTTAGCACTTAGTACATTTGAGGCTGCACCTTCAATTCCATTTTCATTAAAGTATATTTAATGTAAAATTATTCAATTAAAAACATAGTTACATACTTAACACTTTTTTCATGTCTATACAGAAATAAAGCACACAGAGTTACTGAGACTGACTCCCAGATAAGTGTGTCCGGGATCATTACATTTAAAATTTTTGACTGTTTAACTTGAATTTGGTCAACAATCCATTTGATGAAAGCTACCAAAGTTTCCATTGATTTTAATGGTTTACAGATTTTGAGTTCACCTTCAGGGAAAAAAACCCGAAGCCCAGTGTAAGCTTTCAGCCCACACATGTGAGAACAAAGAGGATGAAAGAGGCAAGGGTGTTCTGAAACACTGAAATGCAAGAGAAAGTGACATTCATCAGTGTTGACTCCATTGTAAACATTTCTGAGTTTGGGAAAGTTATGATCAAATTGACCACGCTGGTTCAGGCATTCTGGGAGATGTAGTCCGAAAGGAGCTATTTCCAAGCTCTGTATAACCTCAAGTGTGAGGATGGAATGAAGGGAATCAAATTATTGCAGAGGTGCCTTTTGACTCTATGCTTCTCGCTACTTTAGCACCCTAGTATTGATTTTTCAGCTAAGTACTTTGTTCAGGCCTGGTTATTACCCGACAGTTTCAAGGAAGGGTTAATTCATTAGTGGAAGAATTTCTTTCTCAGCAGGGTGAAGATCATTATGCATTAATTGGACAACCTACAAGGCCTCGGGGTTTGGCGCAGGTATAAACGTAAATGTTGATTAAACAAAAACTCAGGATTAATTATTTTATCTAGCAAAGCCCGCCAAATTGGCTGAGCCAAATTAAATGAGAGCCTGGGATAATAACTCAGTTAAATGTGCGTTTTGTTTACCTTTCTCCTTTCCAGAGAACTGGAAGGGTGAAGCACTCCTGAATCACTGAGAAGCAACACTAGACTTCATCTTATAATTTATTTGTATGTGCTTCTCTTGAAAGGGGTACATATAACCCCCCCCCAGTCCCCTGTATCTTTTGTCCAAGACCTTGGATCAAGACAAAAGATTCATGCCTTCTATCTACCAATACTTGTAGCACTGGGCAGAGGTTCTCTTTCCACCATTTTTTTCATCCCACTACTTGGAGTGTATCTATGCTATACAGTTATAGCATTTTGATGCAGTGTATCTGTACTGATTCTATACCTACCTAATTACGGGATTTGTAGTTTGGTGAGGTACTTAGACCTCAAGCCAAGGTGATGTAGCTGAATGTTGGACTATGACCCTGGAGACCAGAGTTCAATTCCTCGCTTGGCCACAGAAACCCACTGGATGACCTTGGGCAAGTCACACTCTTTCAGCTTGAGAGAACTCCATGATAGGTTTGCCTCAGGGTTGCCATAAGTCAGAAATGACTTGAAGGCACACAGCAACAGCAGCAGCAACAATGACAACTACAGCAAAAATGAGGTACTTAGAATTCTTTGCCAGGGAACTCCAGTGGTGTGACAATTTAAGTGAGTGCACTAGCTAGAGCTCAGCCTCTGGCTCTAGGAATGTAAATTCTCTCCTCACTGATAGAAAAAAAGGAGTGTTTTCACATCCCACCAAGAGAAAGAAGGACAGCCACAAGTGGCAGATTTGCATCAGGACCAATGCACAACAGGATGGATGCACATTGGGGCTCATGAGCATTGGTCCCAATGTGCATCAGTCCCATTGTACATTGGGACATCATGATGTGGTCGAGCCCAGTGCTCATGGAGACATGCTTGCTAATGTCCTATAATGCATCCTTGCAATTCATTAACACTGCTTCTTAGTACCTCTGTTACATAGCTAAGTCTACATAAAGTTCTTAATATGGGCCATGACAGAGAATTTCAGCCTTGATTTGCATGCAAAATACACTTCCTGTATCAAAATGTTGATTTTTGTGCAGAAAAATACATTTTGTTGTAAAAACAAAGAGTTTTCTGTGGGAAAAAAGGCATGTATTTGCACAAACTATTTGGGAGGAAAGTGTCAAAATGCAAATAGTTGTTGAAGAAACCCTCATTCTTCTTCTTCTGTCTTGAGGCAGTAAGGAATGGGATAACAATTGGCCATAAAGGTTGGCCAGTGAACTTTGTCTTGATGAGTAACAGGTAGAAAGGGTCAGCCCTACCACTAGGCAGGGTGAGGCAGATATCTCAGGTGGCAAATTTTTATGTATCATGAAATAACAGCAAAATAAGTTATTTATTTTTACTGCCAGGGAAGGAAAGGGAGAGGAAATGCTTGTGAGAGATTCTTCTTTGTGTATCAAAATAAGTTGGCTGGCTTTAGGCATTATATACGTTGACCTGAATGGGTCGGTAGGGCTAATCTTTAGTGGAGGCTAGCAGTTCTAGTGTCAGTGATGTGCAGAATTCACACTTGATTTTAGTCCAGTTTTTGCAGGAACTATCCAAGGTGCTGAATCCTATCCCCAAAATAGGTCCAGACCCTTAGACAGCAACTTTAAACTCTGGATTAGAGACAAAGTAGATTCATGCCTCAGTGACACTGCAGTCACCAGTCTCCATAGAGGTCATTACAAGCAGCAAAATGTCTTGGGTCAGCCCTACAGCTAGAGGTATTACAATGTTAACTTTTGATGAGAATTACCAAAATTGTCTATATTCTTCATAGTTAGGATGGAAAGAATTTGTGAGTAAATAAGCTTTGATTCTAATCAAGACTAATACATTTATTCAGCATTTGTTTGTTGTTTGCTGTTGTTATGTGCCTTCAAGTCAACTCTGACTCATGCTGAACCTATCGTACACTTTTGGGAGTGGTGGGGGCAAGATTTATTTATTTATTGTATTTATATCTCACCTTTCTCCCAAATGGGATCCAAAGAGGCTTACAATAACGTAAAAAGTTATTACCATATCATTTATTTACAATATCACAATGATTAAAACATGCATAAAAGTTTTATTCTGAGGTGGTTTGCCATTGACTTCCTCTTAGGCTAAGAGAGTGTGGTCATAGAATGAGTTTCCATGGCTGAGCAGAGATTTGAACCCTGGTCTTACCCCAGGTTCAAACCAATACATTACGCTGACTACCTGAAATCCCACTACCAGTCCTTTCAATCCAATTATCTATCAATGCAACAACACTGATCAATTGATTCCTGGAATAATTTTTGTATCTTTATAGGTATTCCAGGTATTATACAACAATGCAGCAACAATTTTTATAGGCCAAATAACAAGCATGAGTGCTGTTGAAGTTGCCTGAAAAGAGGATTTACTAGCAACATCTTAAAACTGTAAGGATTGTGAGTTCATCTTCCTCTCTCCTCCTTAACAACTCCAGTCTTCATGTTATTAATTTGGAAGGATAAATGGACGGGTCAGAGAAAGTTCACTTACATTTTATGTCAGAGAGATTAGATGACAGAAATTAAGAGCTTCCCATCTCCGGCAGTCACGGTAGAAACAAAATGGGGTTACAGCAAAATCTACTTTCACAGAGTAACTAATGACAGAGATGTGCAGATTGCATCTTTTTAAAATGAGGATGGTATGCTCCAAATGCAGGTATTTTGCCATGCAGTAGAGTATGGCATAATATAACATTATGTAGTATGCCAGTACTTTCCAATGATAACCAATTTTTTTTTTTGATCAGTTAATCACTACCTCTCCAGAAGAGAGTACCTGATAATAAAAATGATGGATGCTGAATAAAATTGGACGACTGAGTTGGGACAGATACTTCGGTTCATTGACTAACCAAATTATGTAGAGGAACTTCAATTCAAGACTAGAATTTTATTCTGCATGGACTGTTGTCTCTTAGTCTCCTGAAAAATGAAAGCGGCAAATTGGAAGACAGCCCTTGTATCAATGTCAAAGGGACTTAGAGCCCAATCCTACCCATGCCTATCAAAGGAAAGACTGATTGAGTTGTCACCTTAGAGTCAAACTAAACATTACTTTTAATATGAAACATGCAGTTACATCTGTATTCTCACTCACCTCCTATGAGTGCCTTTTACACTCGGCCTTTCCGCCCTACACTGTTATAGTGCTATAACTCCACTTTCAACATCCTATGGAATCCTGGGATTTGTAGTTTAGGGAGGAGTCTTTAGAATTCTCAGCCAGAGAGCTCGTTGGTCTCAGTAAACTACAAACCCCAGAATTCCACAGGATGTCGGCAGTGAAATAATACTGCTATAACAGCCTAGGGCAGAAATGGCCATTGTATTGGGTTTTTATGCATAGACTTAGTTCTACTTTTGTATCTACACTGAAAACCCTAAGCTTTTTTAAAAGATGACTTTGTAAATATTTACAAGCTTTTGTTGCTATATAAATGTGCTCTGATTGATGACTTTTTCTTACTTTGACAAAACTGGGACCCAACTGTGGAGTTACAGGGGCCCTCTGCACTATGTTCCCAATCTGAATTGAAACAAATGGATTCCCACCCACCCCCAATGCATATTATGAGTAGAGGGAGCCTGATCCATGAGGACAAGAAGGGGAGCCAAAGGGATAAATATCCTACAGTAAGTCCACATCTAGGCTTTGAGTGAGAAAAATCTCTGACATAGCTGCATGTTAATTAGGAAGGCTGATATACCATTTGACCCATGGTATGCAATCCTATGGACACTTTGTTAAAGAGTATATTTCATGAATCTCACAGTCACTGAATATAATTGCATGAGATCAGACTTTGGACACAGAATGTTTTGTTTTATACCTTCTTTAGATCAGGATGCAAACTGTGTAGCCCTCAAAATGTTATTGGACTTATGGGATTTCTCACATCTAAGAACCTCCCTGATCCCCACCCCTGCTTTAGACTCTAGATATTGTACAAGTGCACCATTAGTTACATGTTAGGTGACAAGCTTTATGCTGGAAACTCCAAGTTAATTGAGGAGCACTGTTGAGAGGCAGAGATAGGAAATGCACATGGGACCTTGTATTGCCTTCCCAATTCCACACTGTTTTGATAATCTTTTTGCATTGCATCTGTCATCTTGATAGTCAACTTGGAAAACACCCAAAGCACCTGTAGCTGACTCCCAGCACTAAGGAGAGAAACATACATACAATATCCAAATATGCCATTACATCAATTCACTCTAAGATTATCCTTTCTTTTCCAACATATAAAAGAGCACTGGGATGAACAAGATGTCAACTCTATGCAAATGATCTATCACTACTATAGATATGCACATGTTTTGGATGTGTACAGTCCCACGTTCAATCTCTGGCATCTTATAAGGGGAGGACATTCCATAACTGGGGTGCCACAGCACAGAAGTCCCTTTCCCATATCCTCTACTAGTGTATAGCCTTCCACTGGTGGGACACAAAGAAGGGTGCCTGCGATAAACTTCAATTCTTGGGCAGGTGTGTTTAGGAAGAGATGGTCCCATAAACATGGAAACCCCAAGCCATTTAAGGCTTTATCACTAGTACCTTGAATTCAGACCAGAAATATTTTAATAGCCAGTGTGCTTCTTTTAAAACTGGCATGGTGTGGTTTCTGTATGTTCTGGTCAGCAATCTAGCTGGTGCCTTATGCATTAGCTGCATCTTCAGTGTCATATTCAAGGGTTTTCTCCCATAGAATATGTTACAATAGTCTAATGGAAAAGCTACTATTGCATGAACTACTGTGAGTAAATTATCCCTGACTGGGAAAAGCTGTAGCTGGCTGACCAGTCAAAGCCGGTCCTGAGCACTGAGCCAGAGAGGCCACCTGCATCTTCAGGGAAAGATAAGGATGCAGAAATACTCCCAAGATATACATGTGCTTCCTCCTCAGATACAGTCCCACTTGGGGCAAGTCACTTATCCAGTTTCCATACCCATCAACCATCAATTATATAAGATCAAACCACTTAGCCTCTCAACACCCTCTGAACATTATAATTTTCGACCTCCAATAATTTATTAATCCCTTTTAGCAATTCACCTTCCACTTTCACACTCGTTTTCTTTCACCATCACTTTCACTTTCACTTTCCCAGTCTCTCCTTCTTCCTTCCTTTCTGCTTTCTTCCCAACTCTCACCCCCCTTTCTCTGTCCTTATCTGTCTCTGTCCTTATCGTTCGTCGATCTCCTCTCGTCGTCTCCCCTCTTCCAACTTTCCCAAGCTCTCTTAGTCTCGTTCTCGTCCTCTCACTCCTTGCCGCTTTCGTAGATCAGTCGTCTCTCCTCTCCTCCCTCCTTCGCTTGTCTCTCCTCGCCTGCTTCCTTCACTGCTCGTCCTCCTTCCGTTGCTCCCCGTCAGACGTCTCTCATCGCCGCTTTCGTAGGTCAGTCGTCTCTCCTCTCCTCTCTCCTTCGCTCGTCTCTCCTCGCCTGCCTCCTTCGCTGCTCGTCCTCCTTGTTGCTCTCCATCAGATGTCTCTCAACGCCGCTTTCGTATGCCAATCGCTCTCCTCACCTCCCTCCTTCGCTGCCCGTCCGCCTTCCAACGCTCCCCGTCAGTTCACTCCTTCTGACTTACATCCACTTTCAACAACTTTCTCCAACTTCCTTCTGTCTTTCTGCTTAGACTGCCCTTCTCCTCCTCTCGTCTGCCATATGTCCGTCCACATTCTCCCTCTTTTCCGCTCACCTCTCGCCACTCGTCTCTCTTCTCAGCCTTGTTTCTCTCTTATAATCCCAGCTTATTCACTATTCCTTGTCCCCTCGTTTCTCTCCATCCACTTGCGCCCACTTTTGGAAGCAAACTGCTAGTATTACTTTTTCTGGGACTATTTCTTACTCTTTATTTACCAACGCAGATGGCAGCGGGGACGGGGACGGAGACTAAAGACGCTGTCCGCCATGATCTGCAAACTGTAATTATGTCTGTCGCGGTCGTTTTTCCTCCCCGCAAGCTCCTCTTTTCACCTTTAAAATTTTTTCCAAGTCCAATCTCCTTTTAGAAACATCTGCCAATGTTTTAATTTAGCTTTTGAATTTTAAACTTCCAGGGAGGGGCGTAAAGAATCAATCTTACAACTTTATAGTCCAAGAAATACAGTCACTCGCCCCTCTCTTTGCCGATCTCAGCGTTTTCTCACTAGGGACTCCTCTTTCCTTAGAGTTAGAATCTAGACCTGCTCTTTTTTCTCTCACAGTAAAAGAGCGTCTGAGTAACTGCCCAATGGATTTTTTGCTTTTCGTACTTACTGGGTATGTATCGGTGGGGACACGTCTGACCCAAATAGAGGGCACACCATCGCGATAATGGCGGCTCTGCGATCCTCGCCCCAGTCGTGTTTCTTTCTTCTCCTCTTCTCCTCTTCCTAACACACGCTGGGTTTAACGGATCCCCAACGAGCCTCCTCCGTGATCCCCTTTTATCCAGGGATCAATTTCCTCCAAATAAAATAATTTTCTGAGGAAATTCCCGCTCGCAATGGGTGGCAGAATCCCGGAGCTCCGCGGATTCCACCCGTTCGGCGTGTTGCCTCGCCGGAAGTCCTCAACTTTCTTATATGCATATAATAAAAAGAAATTTTTAAAAAAATTTAAAAAATTTTTTTTTAAAAAAAGGGAATTATAGCACTGTGATTCCATATTAAATGCCATGGCGACATTCTCTGGCAAGGGTGAGCAAAGTATGGCCCACAGGATGCACGAGGCCCACAGGACCATGCTTCTAGGCCTCAGGGGCCTTGGGGGTCAGAAAATATTTTTGGGCAAAAAAAAAAAAAAATTGTTTTACGTCTTCAAAAGTCCATAAGGGCATTTCATCACATTTTCATCCCTCCCAGTCCATTTTAGGCCCAGGAGAAGCCTTTTCTAAATATAGGAAGTACACAGGAAATGACTTCTGGTCACTTCCTGTTTTTAAAAAAAGGCCTTTCCTGAGCTTAAAATGGACTGGGGACCTAAAAATATGGTGAAAATGCCCCTACACCACCTAGAGGGGGTTTGATGGAATTTGGGAACAACAAAAATCTTATTTTTTTCCCCTGAGGGGGTACAAGGAAAGTGGTACAGTCCTCCAAGATATCTCAGGGGGCTAATGCAGTCCATTAGCCTCCTGCAGTTGCCCTCTTTCTCCATTGGAAGCCTGGAGCAAGTAGACTGTAGAGGCACTACGCCACTTTGGTTACAAATTCTAAATACCTCTGCCTCCCATCCTCAAGACTCCATAGAATGTTGCCATGGTCCCTGAAATGGTATCACAGTGTCATAACTGTGTAGTGTGCATGTAAAAGCCCAGTGTTTTCTTAATGGGATGAGTCCAACCACTTACTATAGCTTGATGTGTTATTTTGTTTAAGCAGAGTTCAGGAGAATTTTGTTTGAGGGCATGGTTGCTTGCTTTTTCAAGCACTGGTAATTATAGCACAGTCTTTTGAGAATGAGAGAAGAAAGTATAATGAACCGTGACAATTATGCCACAGAAGGAGCATGGAAAAGCTAAAGTGACAGAACAAAGTTCATCATTTCTTAGGCCATTTCCGCACTAGCCTGTTATAGCGCGATGATTCCACTTTCAACATCCTCTGGAATCCTGGGGTTTGCAGCTTCGGGAGGGGTCAGCTGGCCCCTCCCGAAGCTGCAAACCCCAGGATTCCAGAGGATGTTGAAAGTGGAATCATCGCGCTATAACAGGCTAGTGCGGAAGTGTCATACCCACATCTGGCACCTGCATGTAGAATCCTCAGAAAACTACCAAGGGATCTATTCCTTTACACTGCCAGGCCCCATGTAGGGAATTCTGTACAGTTACGACAGCAGCCCCCAGTGCTTATTGGAAAACTAATGCCATTGCGGTCCTCTCCAGTAGCAGGCCCACCTAGCTATCTCCCTGTGAAGATGAAAATTATTACCTGCTATTATGAGGTTGCAACTGGGCATGGGGAGACATCACACCAACTTTCAGTCAATCTCAGCTTAAAATTCTATTTTTTCTCTCCTACATATTCTTCTTTTTTTATGATTGATAGAAAAAATGTCTCACATACAGCAGAGGTAATACACAAGCTATTCCCTGTCACAGAGACACTGGCCCTTTTCGCACGGGCCTTTCCTCGCGTGACAGCCCCGTGAGCCTCGCGGGAGTGGGAGCGTCGCTCCGCACGACGCACTCCCACTTCCGCCCGGCTCACGGGGCTGAAGCGGCGCGAGCACGGGTTTTTTGATTTTCGCGTCCAAGCGAAAATCACCCCGCGCTTGCGCAACACTCCCGGCGCCCACCCGCACTTACCTTTCATGCGGAGCCTCCGGGAGCTGTCCGGGTCGCGCTTCCTTCCCTCCGCCCCTGCGGAAGGAAGGAGCGGGGTGGGGAGCTAGCGCGACGGACGTGACGCCCGCTTCGTGCGCGCACGCGCGCGTGCGGGGGGGTTGCGATGCCGCCTGCTTCACGCGCGCGGGGGAGAATCCGGCGCGACGCCGCCCGCTTCGCGCATGCGGGGGGGGGAATCCGGTGCGAGGTCTCCCGCTTTGCACCGGGGGGAGGGCGGCTTGCGCGGCAAGCCTCCTTTGGTGCCGCTTCCCCGCTCGTTCCTTCGCCTGCAAAAGGAAGGAGGGGGAAGCGGCAGCCTCCCGGAGGAGCCTTCTTGCGCTTGCCAGCCTCCCCCGCTTGCGCTAGAAGCCTCAGTGCGAAAAGGGCCACTGTATTACTGACAGACCATCTGGGAACACAATAGAATAAAAAATAAAATTAAAATCCACAAAATTAAAGTTAAAAGACATCACATTTGCCATCCCACCTAACTAGCATGATAACATCTAGGTGAAATGTGTATGTTTGCTTAAAATGTTCATTTCACTGTGACAACTTGGAAATCTTTAATTTGGCGAACAGGTATGTCTCTAATCACCTTTCTGCAGCTTACCAGACCTTAGTAGAGCCTCGCCCAGGAAGAGAGCACGACAGGAGTGCTCTCCTTCACACTGGCTACCTGCGGGAATTCAGGAGGCATGATGGCCATGCCTCTTGCTTCTGCAGCACAGCTCGGCACAGTCTCAGGCTGCTTTGGGGCAGGAAGCATAGTCATTATGCTTCCTGACCCTCTGCACACCAGGTAAGTGTGGGAGGGCAGCAGCAAGGCTGTGCAATCACCCAGTCATTGATGGAGAAAACCTATCAATGATTTGCAGCATGATCATGCCACCTGGGGATGGGAGAATGATGGGACCTGGATGCAGGTCTACCAAAACTCTCAGACAAAGCAACAGTGGCCAACACCCTATAACCTTCTTCCTGCTGAACTTCCCCCTTTTGTTCCCTCACCTGCCCAGACATTAAGAAGCTTTCAAGATTCCCATCAATGCTTTGTCACCTAATGCTGAGACCATTAGTCTGTTCCAGACCCCACTGTTTCCTCTGCCAGAGAGACATTAATGCCTTTCCCTTCAGGGCAGGAAAAGGGTATTTAAACCCTGGCTCCAAGACAGGCAATCCATAATACAATGGACATAGGCCATCACTCTGCTTCTCAGAAAAAGGAGCCCTGGTGGTGCAGTGGTTAAATGCTAGTACTGCAAGCCACAAGGTTGTGAGTTCGATCCTGCCGGGCTCCAAGGTTGACTTAGCCTTCCATCCTTCCGTAGGTCGCTAAAATGAGTACCCAGCTTGTTGGGGGCATGTATAGAAATATGTACAGAAATACATGTTATTTGTAAGTTGTTCGCCACCTCGATCCATATGGAGAGGTGGGATACAAATTAATAATAATAATAATAATAATAATAATAATAATAATAATAATAATAATAATAATAATAGATTCCCGTTCTTCTGCTACACTCAGACCCATAATCTGAGACAAATTGCTTTGTCTCTTTTCTTCAGGATAACTAAATATTGCCCACTTCATCCTAACTCCTCACTACCCAATTTTCCCTTCTGTCCTTTGGTTAGCTTTGTATGGTTATGAGACTGTTTGAATCTTGTGTGTGTTTGTAAGCTTCCCCAATAAAACATTATTTCAATTTCCAATTGGTGTCTCTGAATAAGTACCAGTTTACACATGTGAAATGATCCCAGAAGTTACCCCCCTCTTGCAGGCCTCCCTTGTTGAGTTAATAATTCCTCATTTTTCCATGGAGGCATTGGTATTGCAGGTGGACCCCTAAGTCACTCATCTTTGGGAGTAACAACCATGCAAGATATACCACTGTGCAGTGAGAATCCCATTATGCCAGAAGTCCTGATGATCAAGGTGTCTTGTTGTGGGTCAGGACATGTTGTGCATTAAGACACACTGTGCATTGGGATACATTGTGCACTGGGACAGTTGTCCAATGACCATGACAATGGCTCCATTTTCACAGTGATGCTGGAAACATGGGTCATTTCTGCACTATGCTGCTATAGTGCTATTATTCCACTTTTAATATCCAATGGAATCCTGAGGTTTAGAGAGAGGCATTGAGAATTCTCAGTAAACTACAAACCCCAGAATTCCACAGGATGTTGAAATAATAGCACTGTAACAGTGTAGTGCAGAAATGGCCCTGGTTATATCTCTGCTCCCTTTTTGAGAATATGATCATTGTGCAACATGGCAATTCATGTTTACATTATCGTAAATCAGTTTACAATGACATAAATCCCTAACAGGATGCCATCCATCACATATAAACTGCTCCTTATTCATGCCTCCTTGGGTTATATTCCCAGACATCAACAAATACTAACATGTACTTTCTGGATACATGCCACTGAGGGGAGAGTGGGAGGAAAGACAGAGACTAAGAAAAATGTAAAAATAATAATGTGAAGTCATTCATTTCAGAGTGGACCAAATTGCTGAAGCTGCCCCACTGAACTGTGACAGTAACAAGCATCTTGCACGATTTCCTTATACCTTTTGAAAATCCCCTGTTCTTTCCTGTGCAGGGAGCCACTAGGGTACCACCAAATTAATGCTTTAGGGCCAATCAAGAGGATACAGTCATGGGGACGCCTGTATCCTAAGGAGATCTGGTGGAGGGAAAAGGCCTGAGGGGCAGCCTCCAGCTGCCCAAAGGGATCTGACTGAAGTCCAAGACGGATGCACATTTTCACCGCCTGAGGGAAAAGACAGATTAAAACAGCAGCCTGAAGCTTAGCCTCATGAAAGGGTCTGAAGTTTGGCAGCAGGAGTAGGACTGAGTGGCTGAAAGAGATGTAGCTGTCTACTGAGAA
Source organism: Ctenosaura bakeri (assembly GCA_948474755.1). Lineage (NCBI taxonomy): Eukaryota > Metazoa > Chordata > Lepidosauria > Squamata > Iguanidae > Ctenosaura > Ctenosaura bakeri. Next base: position 70,672 of record CAOLHI010004496.1, on the reverse strand, counting down.
AGTAAAATATAGGGATGTGCTGTCATCTGCTTATCTATCTATCTATCTATCTATCTATCTATCTATCTATCTATCTATCTAATCTCTATCATCTCTCTGTCATTACACTATTCTTTCATTTAAATTACTCATTGTATCCATTCAAAGCATTTTCATTTTCTTTGCACACATTTATTTTCATTGTTTTTTCCTCTCCTTCTTACCCTTTTTTTTTTTTTTTTGCAGGGTGCAGGAAGCATCATCTGGCAGTAGTGGAGCTGATTTCAGGGATGGCTTCTTGGAAGCTGCCATTTTATTTTTCCAAATTCCTCAAACATTGCATTATTCTAGGGCTTTTGGGAGAGGGAAATGGGAACTGCCACAAAAATGCAGGGGGTTCCCATCTTTCAAACTTGCCATTTCCCCCTGAAAATTACAACACCTGGAACATTCTAGCATTCAAACAGGAAAGAGAAAAAAGGGATGGGTATTTTCATGGCATTTTGCTCACAATCTCCTCAATGATCTCTCCCAGTGGCTTCATGTAGATATGAAGCAGAATCAGGGATAAAGCATCTCAATTCATAGGTGCAGGGGCAAAATAATAATCATAACCTTGACGTCCCATAATATCTCAATGTCAGACATTTTGGACTATCTATCTATCTATCTATCTATCTATCTATCTATTTATTTGTATCCCCCCTCTCCATATGGATCTATGCGGCGAACAACTTACAAATAGCATGTATTTCGAAACATTTCTATACATGCCCCCAACAAGCTGGGTACTCATTTTACCGACCTGTGAAAGGATGGAAGGCTGACTCAACCTTGGAGCCCAGCAGGATCGAACTTACAACCTTTTGGCTTGCAGTACTGGCATTTAACCACTGCGCCACCAGGGCTAAAAACTGACGTACAACATCCCAACCCACTGAGCTGATGCAGTATAGTGGTGGTTATCACAAGCTGATGAGGGACTGAGCAAGAGCAGCAGTGTTGAACTCCCTCTGTTTTTCTCTGCTTGAAGATCACACATCAGAGTGACCAATTCAGTTCTGGATCCAGGTGTGAACTCAGACTAGAAAAAATCTAGATCATACCTCCAACTGTCCTGATTTGACAGAGACAGTCCTGATTAATCCTCTGTCATCCCACATCTTCAATTTCTCTTCTCCTCCCAATTTCCCCATTAGCTTACCTCAATTGCTGCAAATGGAGTTCAAAATGAAAAAGTTGCTGAAATACACTTAACTCAGCAGGGGGGAATGGAAGAGGAGGGAGAGAGTAGAATCTTGTCCTTCCCAGTAGACTCAGGAAAAAGCAAACAGCCACAGCCTCTTTTAGCTTGTCTGTTCTCCCTCATTAATAACTTTTGCCACCTTGACCATAGTCTGATTTTGCTTGGTCACATATATCCTGGTTTTCATCTGTGAAATGTTGAAGAGTATGGAGAAGATGGAAGCTTTCATTTTGGTTTAACATTTAAATGGTTCTGTTAGTTAATCAGTCCAACAAATGTATATTGTAAGTGATCTCACATATTTTCGTAAATGGTTGAAGACCTTCCTGTTTGACTCACCATCTTAAGCCATTCAGTTGTGTTTAAGGTGCTGAGACGGGGGGTGATTGGTGGGATGTTGGGGATTTCATTCCATGTATTGTTGTGGTTTTCTGTTTTATTGTCTTTGTCCTGGTTGTATATGTCGATGTTCTGCCCTTTGGTGTAAAGGGTATTATAAATAAAGGGTATTATGGGGAGGATGGGTAATGTTTTAATTGCTTTTAATGTATTTGATGTAATGTTGTAATACTGCCTCGATCCATCGGGAGAGGCGGGATATAAATTATTTTTATTATTATTATTATTATTATTATTATTATTATTATTTGCATCCTTCAATGATCTAGGCCAGATTTGTCAACAGTGTTGTTTGGTTTTATTTCTTATTTCTTATATTTCATACATATATATTTCTTATATTTCCTATTTCTTATATTTCATGTGTAGTATATAATTCTAGTATTTTATTCATTTTTAAAATCCTATTGATTTGGAGTTTTCTTTTTTCTACAGCTTCCCTAATTGTGGGCCATTTCCGCACTAGCCTGTTATAGTGTGATGATTCCACTTTCAACATCCTCTGGAATCCTGGGGTTGCAGTTCTGGCCCCTCCCAGAACTGCAACCCCAGGATTCCAGAGGATGTTGAAAGTGGAATCATCACACTATAACAGGCTAGTGCGGAAATGGTCCCAGTTGTGCTTAAAATAATTCTGAGTCTTCATTCTGATTAACAACTTTTGTGATTAACCATGCCCTTGGACTGCTGAGCCACACCCCTGGTCACACCCTGATGTTGCTTGGCTACATGCTTTACAAATTCGTATCTTGCGTCCCTGTTTTCATCACTGAAATTTTGGAGGGCATGCTAGATATGGATGTCATGCAAGAGTTCATACCAAACAAGTATGAATGAATAAATGAATAAAAATGTATACAGAAAATGATAGAAACAAAATTCCAACAGACCAAAATATAGATCACAGACACCATGGAAAACAACTACACCCACTCTGAATGTTGAAATGAGAGACAGAAAGAAATAAGGCATGTTTATTAATTAATTATAGTCTTATTTGGTATGACTTCTTGAGTCTGAGACATTTTTTCTTCTATTGGTTGGCATCATCCAAGAGTACCTACACCACCACAATTATTTCACTAACCTTCCCCACAGAGGAATATTTGTAACCCTGTGGTAATTGTCAAGAACCATTGAGCCAAGGGAAGAACTTGGCAAAATTACTTTTTGGACTACAGTTTCCAGAATACCCCAAATAATATGGTCACAGCCATGCTGGTTGAGGAATTCTAGGAACTGTTTGTTGATAGGCTATGCCTTCAAGTTGTTTCTGACGGCAACTCTAAAGCAAACCTATCACAGGGTTTTTTTGTTTTGGTGGTTTTTTTGGCGGGGAGATTTGTTCAGAGGGGTTTGTCATTGCCTTCCTCTAAGTCTGAGTGTGACATGCCCAAGGTCATCTATAAGTTGTCTGTATAACTTTCACCCCAAAATATTTTTTGAAATTCTGGTATGAGATGGGTTTTTAAAGGTGTAGACACAGCCTTCTTAAAATCAGCAGACACCTCTCCTCCTGGAACATACGTACATGTGTGTGTGTGTGTGTGTGTGTGTATGTATATATTGTACTCAATTCTGTTGAAAATTTTGTCAGAACACTTCAGGGTACTAGGTGTCAGTTAGTTTCTTACCTCTCAGATTAAATGTATAAATCAATGACATCCATTTCTCTTCTTCTATACTTTTTCCATCATTGTTGGAAACTGTTTCTCTAAGAGGTGAAAATGGGTTTGGAACATTGAATATTTAAGCATCTGAGCTGGATATAGAAAGGATTTTCCAGGAAATGGGCCATTGTTTAGCATTCTCCCGAAACTGCTAAAAATAATCCAATTGCTTCCCATGATAAGAGAGCATGTACTCATTCATCTGCTGTGGAACTGTTTCATTCCTTCCGGATGTAGGTTGCTTCTGATAAATATTTTCCTGTGAAAAACAGTAATAAAAAACAAAGGAAGGGGGCTGAAGAGAGGATGCAGAATTGGTAGTGATAATTTACTGATGAACCCTACTGGCATTATTGTGCCCAACTGTTTTTTAAATGGAAAATGTTATCCAATGGCATAAAAAACAGGGAGGGAGTGGGGAGGCATTATGGGATGGCAGAACATTAGTCCCCATGGAAACCTTTGAAGGGGCCATAAAAGGGAGGAGCTTGGGGTGAGTGGGCACAGATGGGTAAGGACTATACATGCACACTCATGATTCACACAGGTGCTTCTTTCACACATGCCAGATCAAAGTTATTCATGGAACTGATTAAAGGAGCCTCTAAACTTTCCTTAACCATGATTGTGATAAAGACTGCTGTTTCCCTGATGCACATAGCAGTGAAGAGACAGTGATCTATGTGAAGGGATTGCTGGGGAGGCAGACACAAAACTATCCACGTTTTACTATTTATAGAGTTTTGTACTACTGATAGCTACAGGCTATGGAATCCTTGGATCTGAAGTTTTTGGAGAAAAGAGCCCACAGAATGTAATGGTTTGAGTGTTAGACTATGGAGATGGGTTGAAATCATTGCTTGGCCATGGAAACCCACTGTGTGACCTTGGTCAAGTAGTCATACTCTCTCAAGCTAAGAGGAAGGAAAAAGCAAATCCCATCTGAACAAATGTGGTCAAGAAAGTCCATGATATGATCACCTTAGAATTACCATTAGTCAAAAACAATTTGAAGGCATACAACACAACAGCAAGTTATTTAGAATTCTTTGCTAGAGAACTCCAGTGCTTTAATTCAGAGAAAGGCTGCTAACATAAAAATCTAAGGTGCTCAACAACTACAAATCCTAGGACTTCTTAAAGTGGGAAATTACAAGGGTTTTTGGCCCAGAGATGAAAAGTAGAAATGCCGCTTCTGCCACCAGTGCTCCAAGAGGGCCTGCACTCGCTTCACACACCTGAGGAGAAGGTGGTATTGACAAAGCTCTTCCTCACTACCATGTTCCTCATTCTCCCAACTTCCCCCTTCCAAAGCAAGGAATCAAGAAGAGAGCAGGTGGCTTTTTTTAATCCCTGATTTCTGCCAACACAGGTCCCTGGGTCTCCCCGCCTGGCCTATCTGTGTACCTGATTCCATGGTTCAAGTGGTATCAAAAATTTTTCATGGTGGGGGGTAGATGCACCCAGTGTTAAACCTTCTCCCTCCTTGATAATTCTGATAAAGATTGTGGTTTTCCTGCTGATAATAGCTACCATGGTCTCTTCCCCATAGCCCAGCTGATATTAATGAATTGTGTACCCTCCAATTGTCCATCTTGGCAGGGACTGTCCTGAATAACCCTCTATTACCTGACCTTTTCAGCTGCTCTTAAAATATCCATTTTCTCTCTCCTCCTCTTCATTTCTCTCTTTGTCTTCAGCTTACTTCAGTTGTTGCAAACTGAGTTCAAAGTGCAAAAGAAGTTTGCACTCAATTAACTCAGCAAGTGGGGGAGGAAAATAGAGGCAGAATCTTGCCCCTTCCCAGTTGGCTCAGGTAAAAGCAAACTGGGCAGCTTCTCCTAGTTTGTGTGTTATTCTTCATTAATAACTTTTGTCATTTTGACCATACTCTGATTTTGCTTGGCCATATGTATCTTAGTTTTCATCTGTGTAATGCTGGAGAGAGAGAGAGAGAGAGAGACAGAGTGGTGGAGTGGTTAGAGAACTGAACTGCAACCTTGGAGACCGGGATTTGATTCTCTGCTCAGCCATGGAAACCTATTAGGTGACCTTGGGCACATCACACACTCTCAGCCCCAGAAAATCCTGTGATAGGTTCACCTTAGGGTTGCTATAAGTCAGATACAACTTGAAGACATGCAACAACAACAATTGTTGGAGAGTATGCAGTTAGGTGACAGGGCACAGTGGGCAAGAATGTTAGAAAAATGAAAGTTGCATAGAGAATAACCAAGGGCTACACACAGCCTATAGGTTGCCCAAATAATATGAATCAGGAAAAGAGATCTTTCACGCATCCTAAAGTCATGATCTTGTCAATATGGATTAAAATTTCTAATAATATACTCCCCAGAGTATTTACAGGATGGTGGATGCATCATTATAGTTATCTCTATAATTAGAACCAAACTCTTTGCTAGGAGAGCTTGGAAAGTTACTTTTAAAAAGTGATTGCTTACAGCTAACTTAATTATTCCTTTGTTATTGGGAAAATGGCACTAATTACAAGCAACCTGTTATTTGTCATAGTTCTGCTGGTAATCATAGCTGTGACTAATTACTTTGAAAATCAACTTTCCCAGTGCTAGTTAAGACCATAGCTAGAATCCTTTTGGTACATTATATTAGTAGTTCCCTTTTGTCAGAGTTATACAGTGTAGATGAGGAAAGGCAGGCAAAATCTATCTGCTTTAATCTGTCTATTTTTTCCAATGCATTCGTTTATTTTTTTTCAAATCCATTGTATGTTGCAATCTTTTACCTCCTATAACCACAGTGCAGAAGTTACTACACTCTGGTGTAATAACCAGCAAGATTCCAATCTGTATTGTTATTAGTGGTGTAGATAAGCAGTTGTTGATTGTTTCAAACCACTTAATACCAAGTATGTCGGGGGGAAAGAGGGATGAGATTGACTCAACCTCCATGTGCTCAGCAGGTGGTGTGAATGGAGCTCTAGGCTTCATCAGATCTTAGACAAATTATTTTTGTGGAATCCAGTTACCAGAATTTTCCAGCCAACACAGCCATTGGTTATGATGCCTGGGGGATTCTGGGAGCTATAATCTAAAAGTGTAACTTTTCCAAGCTTTGGGCTCTATTCTTCTTTGCAGCTGGGGTGCTATGTCCTTAATGTCCCAGGCTGTGCATATACAGCTTTCACTTACAATTGCATCTGTGTTCAGCGTTACTCACCCCTACCATTAAATGCATGAAAATAAGAGCAGGGACAGATGGGGTTTGTATAGGTTTGTACCTATACTCCTCTCTTTTCATTCTGCAACGTGGATGGGTCTGTGGTCTGTAGCCAGCACTTGATCTATTCCACCAAATTTGCCTTCAAGGGAGAAAGCTTATTTTAAAAAGAAAGAAAGAAAGAAAGAAAGAAAGAAAGAAAGAAAGAAAGAAAGAAAGAAAGAAAGAAAGAAAGACTGATCTAAATTTGAGATGTTCCCTGTCGCATAATCAAGTCCTTTATCCCCACCCCTCACTCTCAACACAGAGAAACTATCAGTTTTCAAGGTCTTACTGGAAAGTTCCCCACAAAGTAAAACTGCACAGAGACCCAGTTTATTCACCTTTGAAGTATGAGTCAACTCTGCAGGGATTAACATGCCCTTCAGGGCGTGCTTGCTGGCACAGAAAAACTCGTAAATTACCACCTAGAAGTACTACAGGATAGCATTTATATGCAGTAATGTCCCTAATGGTCTGAAAGCCCCTTTACATGCATAGTGTAAAAACCTCAGACAAATGGCCACATTTATTGATGACAGTAAAACAGTGCATATTTTCCAATTAATAGTGCTGTCGGCTTGTTTTAGAGTTCATTATTTAGATGCCTTCCCTCCGCATTTTTCTTTTTCCCCTTCCCTCACTTTTTCCTTTTTTTTTTTTTGGCCTAACAAAACATGTAGTACAAACTAGAGATGTGCAGTACAGAGAGTTTTTCCAAGCTTTTTCTCTAAATGCAAAATAGTTGCAGGGGAGGACAAAGAGTATACATATATAGTTGCTGTTGTGTGCCTTCAAGTTGCTTTCAGCTTATGGCAACCCTAAGGCGAACCTGTCATAGAGTTTTCTGAGACTGAGAGTATATGACACACCCAAGGCCACCCAGTGGGTTTCCATGGCCAAGCAGGGAATTGAACCCTGTTCTCCAAGGTTGTAGTCCAAAGCTCAAAGTACTACACCAGGCTGGCTTTCCAAATGTATATACTGTATATGATGTTTCACCTTTCTAGGGCTGGGATCCAAGGAAGCTTCCAGTAATTTAAAATGAGATTAAGTTAAAAACTTATTTTACATAAGTTAAAAATAGTAAATGTATATTATTTAATACTTAAGTATTTGTAGTTGTTAACTGCTGTTAAGTCAACTTTGACATGACAACTTTAAGATCTCCAAGTCATCCTGTTACCAACAGCCTTGCTCAGGTCTTGCAAAATTAGGGTTGTGGCTTCCTCGAATGAGCCTGAGAGTGTGAACATGTCTTCAAGTCATTTGTCAACTCCACATATAACGTAGTCTTCCCCTTTCCCTTCTGCCTTCTATCTTACAAAACATTATTGTCTTTTTTAATGAGTCTTGTCTTCTCATCAAATTCCAAAGTATGACAATATCGACTTAGTCATCTTGGCGTCTAGGGAGAATTCAGGCTTGGTTTTCTCTAGGACCCATTTATTTTTCTCTTTTTGACGTTTCATGTTATTTGCAGAACTCTCATCCAGCACCACATTTTCAATGTGTTGATTCTCATTTGCTTCTTTGCTGTATTGTATTGTGATGTTGCAGCGACAAGAGCAAATGCTATCTTAACCTGCATCATTGTTTCCAGGTAAGGAGAAGTAAAAGTCCAACTGTGTTCTGCACTAGTCAGGCCTCATCTGGAGTACTGTGTTCAGTTCTGGGTGCTTGATCAGAAGAAGGATATAGACAAATTGCTGCAGGTTGTTCAAAGTAGAGAAACAAGGATGATAACAAAAGATATGAGGAAAGGTTGGAGAAGCTGGGCATGTTCAGGCTGGAGAAAAGAAGCGGAATGGGTGACATGATCAAATTTTTTAAATACTTCAAGAGCTCTCACAAAGAGGGAGGTGCAGCCTTGTTCTCTGTTGCCTCAAAAGGCAGAACTAAGTCTAATGGTTTTAAGTTACAGGAGGGTAGAGTCTGATTCAAAATTAGAAGTAATTTCCTGACAGTGAGAGCTGTTCAGAACCAATTGCCTAGAGAGGTGGTGAGGTCTGCTTCTCTAGATGCTTTCAAAAAGGCTGGACACCTACCTCCTGGGAATGCTGTAGCTGGAGATCCTGCATTGAGCAGGAGGTAGGACCCATTGGCTATTGGGGTTCCTTCCAGCTCCATGTTTCTATGATTGTATAATTCTTCCTATTAGCTTTTTTCATCGTCCAGCCTTCATAACTATATATAGAAATCAGAAATACAATGGCATGGCAATCTCGACTTTGATATTCAGTGATATATCTTTAACAATTGAGGACTTTGTTTAGTTCCTAGTTAAAAGATGGGGAGTAGATGGATGGTAGGAATGGAAAGAATATTCAAAATATTCCAAAAGTTTCATTTTTCAGGTACTGAGGAACACTGATGAGAAAAATCCTGGACCGATGAGAGTCTTCTTAGTTTGGGACTTACTCTGCACAAAATTCACACAAGGTTGTTTTGGGCAGAAAACAGCAGTTCCCACACAGCAAACAGCATTTTCTATATGGAAAATAGTATTTCAAAGCAGAAGTATTAATGTCTTTGCAGAAAATTCTGGTTTGCTGTGCAGGAAATGTAATAAAATCTGAACAAAATCTGCACATGGTTGATTTCCATAGAAAATGGCATTATATGCACATAACACAGCTTATGTGCATTTTATGCAAATGAATTAATATTTCTGCGTCAAAATATCATTTTCCATGCAGAAAATGCTGTTTTGTACACAGAAAATGCGGCTCGCTGTGCAAAGCAACCAAATGCAAGTGTTGCACTCAAGAAGTTCAGTATTGTGAATGGCCTTTGAAAATGTATGGTTTTCAAAGACTTTCTTACAGAAGGAAGAAAATTATTGAAATTGCTCATTGCTACGTTTGAGAAAAAACCCAGTGAAGAATTTCATCCATAGTAGACAGAGATACACAAATCCAGATGGGACTGTCTTCGACATGAATAGACAGAGGCAAAGGAGAACTGGAGCTACTGTCCTTGCCTTGTGTGTGTGCATTGGGCTTATCTTGTGCACACAATGTTCTTCCAGGACAAAAAGGTCAGTAACTGTGCAAAAGAATCAACAGACACAGTTTCTGACAGCAGATGTAGCAATGGTGAGAAGTGACTAGAAGAACTTTTCAGTCTCCAACAACATTCTTCCATTGACATGAAAGCTGATGCTCTCTGACAAATTATCTTCAAGGGGAAATATCTTTGTGAAAATTCCAAATCCATACACTGAAACAGACAGAAGGTACACCAACAACCATCTGGTTCAACCACAGGTAAAGCATCCAAGAGAAGTGGCCATCTAATCTTCAGTTAAGGAGAGCCCATCACACTGCAAGGTCATACATTCTACTGTCAAATTACAACCTAACAATAAGTGTAATTCTCCAGATGCCATTCAAGGAAATGATTTCCTACCCCAATACAGGAGAGAGAAGCAACTGAGATCTTCCAAATAATACAATTCTGATCAGCCCTAGCCAGAGTAAGCCAGTGTTGAGGGATCATGGGAGCTGCAGTCTAAAGACATCTGGAGGCCACAACCTAGGTGATTATTACAAACTAGTGTGCTTATTGCTGTTGTGAAAAAAGGACCAAAATGTACAAGAATAAAATGCATATTGATAAATATTGTAAAATGTATAAATAGACTGTGGAGGTGATTGTGTGCTATGTGAACATGTGGTGGAAGGTTTAGATACATAAATCTTCAGTTATGTATGGAGGCTTATGTAGCTGCTGAATTCAGACAAGGAAGGGATATAGCCGGTGTGCATGGTGGCACTACAGGTAGAGGTGTCCATTGGGAATGATTCCACTTTTGGCTTAGCATTTAATAAGATTCTTGGAATTTTTGATTTTCACAGTGTTTCATGGCCTTTGGCCCCAGTGCTTGCAATTTTTCTTTCTACTAGGGTTATGCAACAATATGGCCAAATCCCCAGTTTTGAATAGAATGGGGCAGACTTCTGCCAGGTCCAGATTGTATCAGATTAGCCCAATTTGCTTCCAGAGTAGAATGGCACTGTCTGAAGGGATTTGGACCAATTTGAAGATTTGTGCATGAAAAATAGAAAAGGAAAAATCCAGACAGTGTGCCTCCATCTTGACTGTATAAGGAAAACTCTTATAGGAGGGATTATATGAGATCATTGAAGTTATATAGCCAGTACTGTCTTGCATCTCTTTGTTCATTTGCTAGATGTAACCATTCGTTACAGATTGTTGAAATTGCTCTGGTGAGGAGTCCATGCCTACCTGAAAAGGGTATCCTTAACACCTATCTCAGCAACTAATCTGCTCAGCTTGTTCAGTCTGCTTCTCTGTCTACATCCCTGCCACTTCAGTCAAGGTGATGCTTTTGCCTGCCCATAGCCCACTGTTATCTCTTCAAGTGCACTACTAGTGTGCAGTCTCCCTCTTTGGCATTGCATCTCAACACCACACTTAGGCTTGAAAGAGGTACCCCAGTGGAGCCAGCCTGAGCACTTTGAAAGCAAATGGACAGAAATGGGGAAGATATAGTTAATTCTTCCTTTCAGAAATGTTGTTTTAAAACACACACACACACACTTGTTTCTCATGTAGCTACTAGAATCTGAAAAATGTCCCACTGTTTCCAATTGGATGATTTAAAAAAAAATCTAGCATGCATGTGTGCGTGTGCGCGCGCATGCGTGCATGTAAGAGGGAGACAGAGAGAGAGAGAGAGACAGAGAGAGAGAGAGAGAACTAATATGCCACCCACTTGTGCCTCTAATGCAAACCACTATGGCAATGAGGCCCCTGAGAGTATGTCCATGAGGAAATACAGCCTTTGGGCTCAGAAATATTCCTCAAAGATTCAGAAACCTACCTTCTTCCATTTAAGTGTCCTGAAAGCAAGAAAAGGCTGCCCACACACACACACACACACACACACACACTGCTTTCCCCTTTTCTAATTTCTCTGCCCACTTTTATATCAAGTTTTCCACATTCAGTTACTTTTCTGTGCATTATTTTTCTTCCCTGTCCTTTCCTAATTTTCTTTCCATGCTTCATATCCTTGTATCTAGTTTGGATTCTTCTGAGCCACTTCTTTGTCTTACTGTAATTTCTGCTTGGCTCTTCTCAAAAGGTCCCACTCCACTCCACACATACTTTGGCTCCCTCCATCCACCATCTCTACTGCTACCTTTCTTTGGTGGCTTCCTGAGTCATTCTTTTTTAAAAAAACCACACTCCAAATACATTCTGTGTATTACAAGAGAGGATTCACCTTGGCAACAGTCTGCAGTAGGTGTGATCCTATCTACTTCCTCACTCATAACTGGAGCACATTTTAAAACAAGCAACAATTCATTTATACCTAATAGTAATGTGGTGTCTGTCTATATACACACAGAGGGAGAGGGAAAGAGAAAGAGAGATGGCCCTTTGTTGATTAGCTTTGATTAGCTGGAGTTAGGGGAGAGGGTGCAATTTATAGAAGTGAGGATTTCCTCTTGCCTTCAATTAGTCCTCATATGTGTGACTGAGAACAAAGTAGAAATTATGCTGGAAATTATGCAGCAAAAACAATTATTTCCACAGTATATTAATGGGGCTTTCAGGTAAAAGACAGCGATCTGTGTAATTTGAAATGTGCCCTCCAAGGAACAAATCTTCATTTCTCACATCACTGTAATTATATTTCCAAAATAGTGAGTTGCCTTATTCCAGGTTGAACTGCTTTGTATTCTTTGCTCTAACTGGCAGAATGTCTTGTGTATCTTGAGGAAGAGAGAAACTGTCACCATTCCTATACTGCAGTGGTGGGAATCATGGAGCTCCTAGGCTGTGTTGAGTCCTTTGGGGGTTGAGTCTTTGGAATGACCCCCCTGCCCCCCAAAATACTGATATTCCCCACATTAGCAAAAAAAAAAAAAAAAAGTTTATTTGCTGATAAAATACTTACCTAGAAGACTGAGATAAATAATTCTATCTTGGGGGTATTTGGAAACAGCCAACCCTCTCAAAGTAGCAAAATCCCCTCCCTCCAAAAAAAGCAGTGGAGCCACTTCTGGTCACTCAAAATGGTGAGCATACTGGCATGGTATGAGCCTCTGGAGTTCTGAAGGAGGCAAGATGGTGTAGTGTGGCCCTCCAAGTCCCAAAATATCCCCACTCTTGCTGTATACCATTCTTTAGTTGAAGATGCCAAGAATCAGTTGTAATCTGTAGTCTAAGCTAGCATAGTGGTGGGAGCACGTGTGTTTTACCACTAAACTATAATCTGGCTTTGACCTTCCCTGTTTGTTGGAACTGAGTTTGGGTTCAATGGAAACTGCTAACCGAATAATATTAATATTGAAAACTTGAAACCCACCTAGCTCAATTAGTGGGCCTCTCTACATGAATTCCACCCACCAGCCATGTTTGTCAACACACCTGTCATACCTCAGCCTACAGAAACTTGGAAAATCTGATGTAAAGAGACTGTGAAGGGTTTCTAGCTTCAGATTATGGCTCATTCCACAAACCTGAGAAGCTGGTAGCTGTCTCTTCAGCAAGCTTTAGAATCAGTATTGGAAGGAACCTCATAGGTCAATCCCACACACAATGCAAGAAAACCAGCTAGAGTAGGTAGCTGTCTAGTCTCTCTTTGAAGACATCCAGAGAAGGGACTCCACTGAAGCCACTGAAAACTCTCCTTGTTCAATGACAAAAATCTGGATCAATTCAAGGAGTTCCTTCTTCATTTTGTTCAACCTTTCTAAAGTTCTGAGGAACCCAGGGTTTTCCCTACATTCTCTCTTTTGAAAGCATGTGATTTTTCCCCCACCACATTGTTCATAATTGAACTGAGAACTCTGAAAGTCTATAATGTCCTATGTTGCATAACTGTTTTAAACATACTAATTATTATTGGTTTAAATTCAGGCTGTTAAATAAAAGGGATACACCAGAGATGGATGCATTAAAATAATGATCTAAAAACATGAAGCCTCCAAAGAGATTTCATATCCCTGAAGTAAAGACATTCAATATGGTAATGAAAAAAAGATGGAAATTTTTTTTATGATTCAGTGATTCTGCACATTTATTTTAAAAAACGAAATCCATAGCAACGTGTGTAGGCTGTAGGTTTCAATGGAAGAAAACTATATGGTGAGAAAACCTATCTTGGAAAGTAACTTTTCAAAAGTAATTGGCTCCAGTTATACTTCCAAGACAAGATCCTGAAGTAGACAAGAACCATGAAGTGTAAAAATATATCATTGAATACTAAAATTAGGATTGTCATATTTTCAGTTTCTCTGCATGGTTATGAAAGCTGGACAGTGAAGAAAGCTGATAAGAAGAAAACCAACTCATTTGAAATGTGGTGCTGGAGAAATGTTCTATGGTTCCCATGGACTCCTAAAAAGACCAATAAATGGATACTAGAGCAAATGAAGCCTGACCTCTTCCCAGTGGCCAAGATGACTAAACTTAGACTGCCACACTTTGGACTTAGCACGAAAAGACGTGACTCACTAGGGACTTACTGGGACTCCACTTCCAGTAGGCCAGTAGGCTCCAGCTTCAGGCTGTAACTTGCAGCAGGGAGAGCTTTCACAGCAAAAGTGCAGGTCAGAGGGATGTCTGATTGAAGAAAATCCTCCTGGAATAAAGGGGGAAGAGAGGATCACCCATTAGGGTCCAGAATTCCCATTACTTGCGTTTACTTATGAGTGGAAGGGACTCCGAGGGAGTGACATCTTTGCCCTTGTCATAAATGGTAGCTGTTTAGATCAGAGAATTTGACAGCCCTATGCCATCAACTTGCTTTTTAAAAGAAAATTCTTAAATAAATCTTTGGAGTTACAAAAGTGAAGTATCCTTCTGATTAAAATGGAACAACGGAGTCTCACCAGCCATTTTCTTTCTGCAATCAAGAACCCAAATAAGTGTGTTCACCCCACAATATCAAGGCAAACATATTAGAAAATTGGGCGCTAACATCTTTAACAGAGAATCATTAACATAATTTTTTAAAAAATGCAAAAATGAAATAACAATACAGCAAAACAGTATATAGACTCACCAAAACTCCATAGCAATATTACACAAGAATAAGGCACAGAAATATTTTTGAAACTTACACGTGAAATGTTCTTTTTAAAATACCTTAGAAGAAGCATTTGCTTAATGAGTTTGTCAGACAAGCAATAGCTCTTCCTGGTCATGGCACTGACACCTTTATTGAACAGGTGCTTAAATGGTGTTGAAGGCATGTCTGTGTTGTACTTTGGAAAATTTTATGCAGGATGGAGAAGGCAATACAATGATTACTCCCCAATTACCTTACGTCTTTTTGATCAATAATGTGTACAGCTTAGGTCCAGACTACCTGAAAGCTTGTATCTCCCCATATGAGTCTACCCAAGTCTTACAGTTTTGGGGGAGGGCTTTCTCTCCATTCCACAACCCTCCAAGGCTCAGAGAGTAGGAACACAGGAGAGAACCCTCCTGGTGGTGTTCCTGGGCTTTGGAACTCCCTCCCAAGGAAGCTGTACAACCTCTCTGTTGCCTTTTCACCAACAGGGAAATACTTTCTTGTTTAAATAGACCTTCAGCCTTTGGCTGTCTAGGATGGAACGATGGGCAACTGGGTATGCTGTTTTCAACAAGAAATGTGTATTTTATGTGTTTTAAATTTTACTGTTTTAAAAGTAGTGTTATGATTGAATGCATGGTTTTAAACTCATTTTAAACATTTGTAACTCATATTGTTTTACTTTATGCTATAAGCTGCTTTGAGTCCCATTTGGGAGTAAACTGATATGTATGTATGTATATGTATATAAAACTATTGGGTACTAGCTCTGGAGCTGGTGTAGAAAAAGTCATCTTCCAAATTGTCTCTTTCCTAGTCTTTCTCTGAAGACCCATCACTATTTTCTCTTTCATCCTTTACTGAGGCTGTCATCAAGAAGTTCTGAAAGGAAACCCTGACACCCCCAACCTCAATTTCTGAAAACTCTGAACACTCCATCTTTGGGACAAAATGACTTTTTAAAAAAGAAAATCAATCTATAGTGCAATCTTATAAAGTGTGCTCAGAATTACCAGTGGGAAGAATATTCAAATATTTGGTTGGGAAAAGAAAGGGGTTCTCTAATGGTCAAAAAACCCAACAAGGAGAATTCTCTTCTCCTTTTCCCATTTTTTCCTCAGTCCTTGAGCAGACTTAGGACTGAAGACTCACCAATGTCTGATTCCCCACAAGCCATCGGGGAGGGGACAGCCCAGTGAGGAGGATTTTCATAGTGTGCTGTATTCCAACACAATAGCACACAACAGCAATGTCTGGAGGACTGTGATCTAGCTATCATCACGTAGTCAGTGAGGCTCTAGCCAACAGATCTTCACCTGGCCTAGAAGTTATTTTTGGGTCATTTTCTATTCTTAAAAAAGAGGCCTCTTGAGTGCCTAAAATGACCCAGAAGAAGGTCTGAGGTGGACCAAAAACATCGCGAAATTGGCCCCACACCACCTAGAGAGTGTTAGTGGCATTTGGGGATATTTTTGAAAGAAATTTTGTTTTTGTTTTTGTTTTAAAACCAGGAGGGCCCTTGGAGCCAAAAAGGATCCTGGGGCCATACACAGTCCCTAGATGTATTTCCTGTACACTAGAGGGGGTCCAGGTTGTCATTCAATGGGCCCTCTCTCTTGTGAAGTGATCAGAGAATTTCCATAAAAGGTTCTGTTTTTAAGAGCCAATGGCAAGCTATTTTTAAGAGCAACAGCATCAGTCCAGACAGTGTCCTGGCCAGGGAGGAGAAAGTGGAAGAAAAAGAGGAAGAGAGGTAAAGAAAGTGTCAAAGGAAAGGAGATGTTAGAGGAGCAGGAAAAGAGACAGAAAGAGAAGAGTTGGCAGTCAGCGTGACACAGTGGCTGCTGGTGGCTTTCATATCAGTGGGGGAGCAAATCTGCTCCAGGTGTTACTTTGGATTTTAAAGGAGTTATCCAAAGTGCTGAACCTGTTTAGTGTTTCAGCACCTTGGACAGCTCCTATGATGCCAGAGCAGAATCACTGCTTCAGGGACATGGAATCTACCAGCCACCTCAGGCATGACGGAGAGACTAGGGATGGCCTCATGCATGTTTGACTCTCTTCCCACCCATTACTGACATTGCTTCTCTCACTGTCATGTGTCCCTAACTGATGACCCTCAGGGAATATGACCTTAAGAAACAAGATCACTCAGTTGTGCACAATACCCAAGCTAGAGGTAGCATTCACTTTAATGAACCTGGTGGGGGGGGGGTGGCCAGCAGAACCACCCTACCAACAGAGAAGAGTTAATCTGATTGGCTCTATGACTAAGGAGAATCAGCCTAGCTGGGAGGGAGGCACTGTGTGGGAGATGATAGCAGAAAGTATATATATAGGGTGTGTGTGAGAGAAAGAAATTCCTTCAGTGAGTTTGAAGGAGAGTTGCTTCCTTCAGAGAGAGAGAGAGAGAGAGAATGGGAGCAAAGTTAAAGGCTTGCTAACCTAGGGAAGTGTTTCCCTACAGATATCTGGAAGTTCTTTGATGTTTGAAAATATTGATTTACCCAATACCTTTCCCTTGTTAGTTTTTTTACTAAAGATTTTATTCTATTTTTTTTAATAAGAGCAGCCGCAGTACACTGTTTCTTCAATTTAAGCTCATTTACACACACTACCACAAGTGACACATTCATTTGGAATAACTATTAAGGTGCTTTGCCCTCTTTCCACAAAGAGTATGGGTTTAGGGAAAGTAGTAGGGTGATTAAGCAAGGTGAGGGAGCCAGGGGGTTATATAAATGGGTGTTGCTTCTCCAGGGAGGTCACAGCCCTGGCTGGCTCAGATCTCATCATGACATTCACATCCTAAACTGGCTGCCTTCATGGGACTGAATATATGAAACACAACTTGTAAAACAATCTAGTAGATTTTGCCCTCAACCACTTGTAGAAAGTTGATAAGACTACAAATCTGTAAGCCCCTATCTGGGAGCAAGATCCAATGAACCCAACAGGATTGACCACTGAGAACATATAGAAATGCCTTTAGTGAAATTGCTTATCTATCTTTTACAAAACTGGCTTTATTTGTTTGCTTGCTAAGTTTCTTTCCAGGTAGATACAGCAGTGTTAGCAATGGCGGCATTACTAATTGCTGTATAGTGTAGGTTATGCTTTATTACTAATATAACATTTTTGAAAAAAATACATTTTAATTTTAAAATTGCAATTTAAGAAATAATGCATTCCAACCAATAAGAGGTGGTGACTTCAATGTCAGTAGGACAGCAGATTTACTTCAGGCTTTAGCCTGATTTTTCAAAGAGCAACCTATGTGCTAAACCCTGTCTCCAAACAGGTTCAGCTCCTTGCACACCTTCTTGAAAATTCAGGTTAAAATCCAGGACAAATTCACTGGCTTATTGACATAAAAGCTTTCAGCCTCCACTGCTTCCATCTCTACAGTACCATGATTTTGTGTTAAATGATGAGGTGTATGAATTGCTTCAGTAATCTGGGTTTTCTGCTTTTGAATGGGCTAAGCAGAAAACAGCTAGCAATTGGTGACCTTTAGAATAAATTCAAATCAGCTGTCTTTTATTCCCTTCCTAGAAAATTCATTGATAGGTTTTATGTTCTGTTTTGTATCAAATAAGGTGGACATGACTTCCATTGATTCGTTCACAAAATAGACATGATTGCTTGGGCAAATTCCCTAGTCTGTGATACAATAATATGCTAGCATGCAATCACTGAAAAAAAAAAAAAGGAAGGTTATCTGTACATCTTCTTATTGATAGAGGTTTACAAAATACATTCCAAATTAGATTTTGTTAAGATGTGTGAAGGAAACTGAGAAAATTATTTTTATTGTTCTGTGAATCTAAAACAGTGGGATGAAATGCATTCTTATTTCCAGATACTAAATGTTTTCTTGAGACCTGAGTTTCAGAAACTGGAATGCTGTCGAAACTCTTAAAAGCAGTCCCAAGGGAAAGGAATTTGTAGGAGAGGGGTGATAAGCATGTTTACTGTCTTATATACACAGTAGAAGAGAACTCATTTTTCAAGTTTTTTTCAGTCTGATGCAGGTAACCTAGAAAAGCAGTGCTTGAAAAAATGAGAGACAGAATCCTATATGATCTTTACATATGCGTAAGCACCACAGTTACATATAGGGACGTCTTATCTATTAGGCACTTTAGGCACACTTCCTAGGGCACATGTGTCAAACACAAGGCCCGCGGGCCAAATTTGGCCCACCAGGCCATTTCATGTGGCCTTCACATCTCTCCTGCAGCTGTGGCACGCCTTATACCAGGTGGGCTCAAACCCCACATTGTGGGCCCTTAGCTGCCAGTATTCTGAAAAGAGACCCAGCAGCCAGCACTTTCTGTCCACTATCACCATATTTGCCGGTGTATAAGATCCACCCCATTTATACAGCAGCAAATACTATTTGCCAGTGTATAAGACACACTGGCATTTAAGATGCACCCCATTTTCAAATAGTATTTTTTTGGGGGGGGAAGTGATGTGCCAGCAAATATGGTACTTCTCACTGCTCCAAGTCTCACCATCAGAGCGGTGCCACGGGTTACCATGCCAATGCTCCACATGGCTCATGGGAGTTGGACAGAGGAGCGGTCAGAAGTAGAAGTAGATCGTGAGTGCTGCCTGCTGAGCAACCAGGGGCCCGCAGTATAGGGATTGGGCTCACCAGGTACAGAGGGGGCAGAGGGGCAGAAAAAGGCACAGAGAAGGTCTGGGGGCTGAAAGAGGCACAGAAAGGAGCAGAAAGTGGCACACTTGGGATATACTGACCTATTGTATGTCACTTTACAGAGGTATAGGGACCATAAACTATGATCAAATAGTCCCAAAATGTCCAAGAAAAGGAAAGTTGATGCAGAGGGAAGGCAATTTAAAAACCAGTAATAATTGAATGCAGAGGCAATTATTTAATATGATAAAAGAGTAGATACATTTATGTAGTCTTACAGATACAACCGATCCTTTGAAGGCAACTGTAATCTGATGCTGACCAATATGAAATTGAGTTTGACACCCCTGGCCTACAACAATTTTAAGGCCTATGAAAACATCCCCAGTGGTACATCAAAGCAAGGTGGGGAGTTGAGTACAAGAACGTAGGGCCTACGAAAACCTTAATGTAGCCTGGGTTTCATAGCTACGTAGTGCATTCTGGCAAGAGTAGGGGCTACATGGGGATGGGGAACAATATTATTATTATTATTATTATTATTATTATTATTATTATTATTATTATTATTATTATTACCCTTTATTTATATAAAACCATCCATGTACATGGTGCTTTACAAAATTAAAATACAACAGTTGACATAGATAATAATAGAACATGAAACAGTAGTGAGTGTGTAACTCCAGGCTACGCATTAGGTAACTGCCATATAGGATTCCAGACAACCTTTTTATTCTGACCATGCTAGTTAGGCATTTTTGGCTATTCTGGACAAGGGATTCTGGAAGTTATGGTAAATAAGGTAATCTTTCCAAGCATAGTCTTGACTTTATTTAATTCTAAGGATTACCATTTTCCTATGAGTTAGAGTGTCCCTCCTTGTCTCCTGTGTGTGTTCATGAACTGTTCCTACAAAGGTGATTTATACATAGGCATGTATTTTCCCAAAGCTTTGACCAAGAAGACCTTGTCTTCATCCGGGAAAATCAGAGGGGATAATTTTCCAGCCAGACATTGGGGAACATAATCTTGATTTATGGGCATCCTTCCACCAGCCTAAAACCTTTTGCTGCCAGTGCTCTTGTAATGCCTTTAATGGCTGTAGCTACATAACAGATAGGCCTTCAGAAGGCTGGACTCATCAATCAAGGCCAGGGCACTTTGCTTAGGCAAATGCTGAAGGATTTACCAGGCTCTTATGATACTCACACCTTGAAAATCTCCGTGCTTGATTTAAAGGCATGGGGAGGGTAGTAATTAATGCTGAACCTTCAAGCAAATGCAGCTCAAGGAGCAAATAATATTTCAGTGTTTTTTTCTACTTAGGGTATATGTGTGTGCATGGGGAGGAATTTAAGCAGTGGTAAGTGCAGAGTTAAAAATAATTCTTTGCTTATAACTCAAAAAAAGCACTCTTACGCAGTTGTGTCTCCAAAGCTTTTCATTACTAAACTAATAATTACAGCCATAATTAGATATTAGGGTTCCCAGATCATTAAAGAATATGTAGCTGTTCCAAAAAAAAAAAAAAAAAAGTGAGGAGAGGAAAGAAAAGAAAAGAGGAAAAAAAGTAAATGGAGCAGTCAGCAAATTGGACTGTAGGCAGAAACATATCCAATCTGAACTGTGCTTGGATGCCTGTTTTTCCCTTCTTGGCAGGACTCAGATTTACAGCATGTTTTGAATGAATAAATGGGAGGAACCTTCTCCAACCTGGTGCTCTCTATTTATGTTGGACTACAACTCCTCTCATCGGCTATGTTAGTTATGACTTTTCATATGTGATTGTTTATCAATGTTCCAATTAATAGTGTAACAAGATCCCAGAATTCCTTTTGGAATTACCAAGGGCTTAGGCATGGTTGGTGAGATTTTTTGAGCTACATTGTTACTAAAAGAGTTATCACATCTTTTTGGAAACAGGTTTCTCATTTTTAACACCTACATGGTAGGTAAGAACTATGTGGTCATCTCCATGCTTGGAAGAGTTGTAACTACTGGATTCAGCTGGCACAAATGGGAGACCATTTTGTTTCATTTCATTTTTGAAGACTGTACCCATATCCACAGATTTATCTCTATGGAAAGACCAGAAGGTTTACAAAAATTCACATGTGACAGATCTCCCCATTCCTAGTTGGGCAGATGGGCTCTGCACTCACACTGATATCCATGTGTAATAATCTTCCATTCAAGATGAGATCTTGCGCCAAGGAGGATTCTCCTAAATGTGGAGAAACAGTAGGTAATGACCAGGATCCTACATTTTGCTGGTATACTGTAAATCTGCAGGTAGTTCTGTGGTAGTTGTGCAATGCCACCTTTCTACTGAATACCACCATTGTGCAAGCAATTGTGTATCTTCTGATGAGTCTGCTTATTATCCATGGTGCAATGGGGATGGGCAATGGTTGTTTAAGCCATCTCTGTGAATCAACTTGTACATTATTGGCACTGATGAATGTCATAAAAATGTACAACTGTAGTTGTAAGTGCAGTTACAGAACTCCACTTACACAGCTGTGAAGTGAATGCAGATGTTAAGCAATGGCCAAAAATAGTACAACCACATGCATAAGGGAACATATATGCAAGTAAAAGACCAACAGGATTCCAGACAATTTGTGTGCAGAGCACCTTCTTGAACATACCAAATATGCAGATGGATGGGGACTGTGCTACAGTGGGGCTGGAGCTAGCCTGCACTATCCCACGGACCCTCTTGTATTCTTTGATCACGTGAAGGACATTATCTGAATCCTCTCTATCATATTGCCTTTGCAAACCATGCCACTTTTTCTGCTTCTGGGCTTCACAAAATGAAATAATAATGCTGATGACGACAATGACGATGATGTAGTGATGGTAAAGTTGGCCAAGGAAGCGGTCAGAGCTGGAAAAAATACTTCTCAGCCATGTTGCCTGGGTGATTCTGGGATCTGTAGTCACAAAAGATTAATTGTCCAAGCTCTGGAAATGGCCCTCATTGTGAAATGTGTTCGTTCAGAGGAATGTCTGCAGCCCTGTCTACTCAGATTTTCGGAAAGAGACTTATACCCACCCTCTGAGAACACTTGCAATACAGATCAATCAAATCCACTAATAATACAAAACGCACACACTAGAATCTAAGGTTTTATTCAAGCCAACAGTCATAGATATTTATTAGCAAAGCCTGTCAAGGTTGGCTGGCAGTGACTTTTAATTCACCTAATTAATCTGATTTCCCCCTGATAAAAAGAAAACATTTTTTTTTCTGTCCCTTCTCGCTAACTGGATGAGCCATAAGTCAAAATTACAATATGATTATCCGCTGCAAGGTTCAGAGATTCCTTTCAAAGTTTCATTATTTACAATCTTCATTTCTTTCTTTTCTTTTCGGGAGCAGGGTGGGGGAAGGCATTTCACTTCACAGGAATTATGAATTAAACCACAGTTAACTGTTTGTCTACCTGTTCAGCAGCTATGTGAAATCCACATTTTTGAAAGGTTTAGAATAAAAAGACAGCTCACCTGGTGTGATGGATGGTGCAACTTGCTCAAGACTTACAAGATTATGGTCAGAATTCTGTTACTGCCACACACAGGTTTAATGATAAATTACCCCTGTGTACATCCTTTATTAGAATTAGCATGATGTAGTGGTTTGAGCATTGAACTACAATCCTGGAGACCAAGGTTCAGCTCCCTGCTCAGCCACTGAAACCCACTGGGTGACCTTGGGTGCATCACACACTTTCAGCTCCAAAAAGCCCCATGGTAGGCTTGCTTTAGGGTCATCATAAGTTGGAAGCAACTTGAAAGCACACAACAGCAACAATTTTCTTTAGTGACTACTGTAGAAGAAGTCATACCTCCCTCCTCCATGACACCCATCTCTTGACAAGGAGCTATTTAGTGGCTGGGGAAGAGTAGGGGCAAATAAAGAGTATTCAGTTATATTTCTATGGCCAGATGCACAAAGATGATATCACCCTCCAGCATAAAAAGGAAGAAGGAAATGGGAGGAGAAAATAAATGTGTCAGCACCTTTTAGACTGTTGTTGTTGTTGTTGTTACATGAGCATTCATGGACATAAACCCACCTCTTCAGATGCAGTACAGAATGGTATTAATGCTTCAGACATGTAGCATATTTATAAATTGTGGGAGTGGGATAGAATATAATAGGATCTGGAAAGATACAAATCATGACTCTCACCCTAAATTTTAAAAGGACTGTTGTTACTCCAAAACATGAGTGACTCAGGGGTCCTCCCACAATGCCAGTGTCTCCATGAAAAGGTGGGGAATATTAACTCAAAGAGAAGGCCTATGAGAAGGGGGGTAAACCTTACAAAATCTTTTACACCTACGTTTATCAGTACTAATGTAGGGAAAAACCAGACTGAGACTCAAAAGTAACTTTATTTATTTTATCAGGAGAACTTCAATCATGCACACAAGATCCAAGCACTCTAACACTGACACAAGTCTAAGGCTGTTTCTGCACTACACTGTTAATAGTGCTATTATTCCACTTTCAACTCCCTATGGAATCCTGGGGTTTGCAGTTTAGGGAGGAGCCTTTAGAATTCTCAGCCAGAGAGCTCTTTAGTCTCAGTAAACTACAAACCCCAGAATTCCACGAGATGTTGAAAGTGGAATAATAGCACTATAACAGTGTGGAAATGGCCTCACTGAAGGAAAAGGGAGGAAAGTTTTGGATAGCAAGAGTTTAGGGTGAAGTGGCTGATATTTACCAATCCAGAAAGACATGAAGAAGTGATTGTGGCTTAGACTAGAAGTCCAAGGGTAGTACAAACAGGGAATCAGAGCAGTAGAGTGATCGTTTCTATGCAAAAAGTACTATGAGTTTTCTGGTGAGAAGCCAGGGTTTAAATACTCTTTTTCCACCCTGATGGGGAAGGTGTAAATGGCTCTCTGGCAGAGTAAAAAATGGAGTCCTAAGAGTGGACAATTAAGTCCAGAATGGACTAATGGCTTTAACATTAGGTGAGAAAAGGACTGATGGGAATCATGATAGCTCTTTCGGGGGGGGGGACAAAGGAAATTGCTGTACAAAGGGAGAAGGGCAAAGACAACCAGTCCTTCCATGGAAGCAGTTTCAGTGCCATTGTTTCTAAAAGTTGAAGGATATCCACAAATCCATTGTCTGGGAGTTTCCTTGGCAATGTCCAAGCCATGCCCTGAGGTCTCATCCTCACCTAGCTTTGCAATATATGTGTTCAGCCAGTTTCGTCTTTGCCAGCCAGCTTCCAGTCATAGCCAGATATAATTTATATTTTGTGCCAATTAAATATATGTTCTGCTAATCAAACCATATCATGGAGGAGCGGTGTACAGCCTGGTAATGAGTTCCCAAAGCATAAAAATACACAAAATGACCCACTCTACCCCCACAATCACCCCAGAATCCTATATGTCAGCGCCAAGGCGTGGTAGGCAGCCAAGAGCCAAGCAGGCCCTCACCCAGGTGCTACCTCAGCTGGAGCTTGATTGCTTGGAGTTTCCTATTTAAATGCTCTGACCTTCTGAGAGCACTCTTTTGCTCCCGATGCTGCTGGTAAGTAGGCACCTGCTCTTGAATCTCTGGGTCTAAGGTAGCCCCTGGCTCCATTGCTGGGGCTACTGGGACCAAGGGCTCTGTGTCCAGGGCAGCCTCTGGGGTGGGCTGTGCAGCAGGCTCCATGGCAGCCTCTGGGGTGGGCTCTGCTGGTGCCGCAGGCTCCATGGCTTTGAAGTCCTCTGGTTCAGACTCAGAGCTTGAGTCCTGGAGTGCCAGGGTCCTTACATCATAGTAGCTCCACATATCTCTAGTTTCCTCTGCAGTTCTTCTCAAAATGGTGACAAGAAGTGATATGATTTCACTTCCTGTTGCCATTTAGAGAGGAATTGCCAGGAAAAATGGAGGTACTGTCATGCTGTGTACTTATGTGGGGGTCTGGGGAAGAAAACTGCACCCTGGCATTTACACAGGGGCCCATCCTGCTCTAAACCAGTATTGTAGCCTATGTTGGTATTGATTTTATTGACCCCTACAATAAATAGGACTTCCAGAATCCATTCATGGCTAAAAACTTTGGGTCCTAAAACCATGAATGGTTGTTTGCAGATTTGTTTGTTGTAGATGTGGATATTCATAAGGCACCAAATGTAAACAAGAGATCTGGGCTGTTATTTTCTTTTCTCATGTGAGTCCTTGGTTGCTAGTGTGTAATCCCTGTAAGATTGCTTAGGACTGTGTTTTGTCAGCTTGGAAAACAGACCACTTTTCTTTGGGCCATGCCATGCCACTCAGTTACAATGGGATCCAAATCATGATCTTGATTCACAGATCCAGACTTGCATGTAATTTGAATATAATTTAAAGACAACAAATAGCTATAATTTTTCCCTTGCTTCTTGGATCTAGATGAAATTCTTAGGAATGGTAACCACTTATGAGAGGGGTATGGCTATTAAATTGCAGAAAAATAAGCTAAATATCTAAAAAGACAAAATTAGACTTTTAAGAGCTAACTACTTAAAGCCCTGTTCCTAGATGAACAAATCTTTGTTTTGCTTTCTCCCATATTCAGCTCCTTGAAATCTTTTCATCTATTCCATAAGATATTTGCAATTTTCAGAAAGTACTTTTTTAAAAAAAACCGAAGCAAATTCTTACCTGTTGCCACCTGATGTCACATGCTTTTTGGCCATGTGACCTGGCCTGCAGATTTCAGTTACTCACAGTTTCAGAAAAAAAAGCATAAAATGACCTTCCAAAGTCCAGAACTTTGGAAATCGTTTGCTACACTAACAGCTTCAACAAGCATGGACCATCTCCTCTCCAACCAGCTCACCATTTAAATGGCATCAACTGTTCTTGCCTATTATATTTAATTGGACTTTGTGTTACACCATTCCTCTATGCAGGAAAAAGAGGATGCACTTTTTTTTTAATTCAGCAAAGCTGTCATATTTGTTAGCATTCTTGTCAAAGGAAGAGGGGAAAAATAATGGGGGTTATGGCTCAGTCAATGTAAGCAGTGAACCTTCGCTAGCTGCCAACTTAAATTTCTAAATAAACGTCAGCATTTATTTGAGAAGTTTAAATACATATTTTGCTTCCCCTCCTCTCTCTCTCTTTTTTTAAAAAAATTATATATAATCCCATTTGGTGACACAAAGCATTTTCAATTAACTTACTGAACTGTTAACAGGAGCTACTGGGTCATGTGAGGCAACCCAACACTGCAGAAGATGGCTGCCAAAGAAACATTAATTGTTGTAAGCCACACATTGTGCAGAGTCTATTGGAAGCAGCTATAGCCAGTGGTTTCTGATGTTAGCAGGGTGCTGAACCTCCCCTGGGTTTTAATCTGAACTTTAATGGAGCTATTCAAGGTGCTGTTACCCCAAACGGTGGGGGACTTTGAGGTCCACCAGCAGTGCCAATGTTTCCTTAGAAACTGGAGAATTACAGCTCAAAGGATGGCCTGCAAGGGGTGGGTGGGGAAACAGTAGGATCTTTACACCTGTGTATACCAGTACGAACTATAGGACTCCAGTTAGAGGTTTAAAGAGGGTTTTTTTGCGGCGAATTAGTAGACGCACACACAGGAAATCAAACAGTCTCATGAACCATACAAGGCTAGTGAAGGGAAAAGTGAGAAGAGTTGGATAGAGATACATTTTGGATGTAGAGGGTGATATTTACTGGTCATGGAGAAGAGGATCAAAGAGGAGTGGCTCAAACAAGAGTTTGAGGGCAGCACAGAGGAATGGAAGCTGGAGTGCAACGTGACACCCAAAGTACTAGCAAATTCCTGGGGTCAGAGCTAGGGTTTAAGTACCCCTTTTCCCACCCTGAAGGAGCAAGTTTTAATGGTTCTCTGGAAGAGCAAACAAAAGGGGTCTGGAACAGATTCCTTGTCTTACTGTGAGTGACAAAATATGGATGAGAGTCCTGACAGTCTCTTAATGTCTTGGTTGGGTAATGTGAATGGGGAAGGTCTCTGTAGGAAATGCACACAGCAAGGATGCTTGCCTGCTGTACCTGGGCAGTTTCATTTACTACTGCTCCATGGAATTAGGGTTAGATTTGTTTCCTAATTTCTCCTCATCTGAATTTCTTCCTGGATTTCTGAACTGGTCTTGTTTCTCAACAGAAAGGATTGCATTAGAGGAGCCACTTCCCCAAAACTATGTGTATGCGAGTCTGGGGACAGGCTCATGACATCACACTTTTCATTTTGTTCAGGTTCTTATTGAAATTCTAGATGGACATAGGACATAGAAAGGCATGATAGAAGGGCCTAATTAGATATTCTTTTCTTCTTGTGACTTATTAAAGTTTTCTAGGCATCCAGTAATCTTACCCCCAGCTGCTAGCTTTTCTTTCTCTCCATCCTCACCCCTTCTCTCTTGTTCTTGATCTCATTTCTGATTTTTTTTTTAATTGAAAGATAACAGTGTTGTTGACAGACAGAGACACACTTTCCTACATATCAGTAAGCAGTAAATTGCAGGTTGTCTGATCTACTTCACACACAAACCCCCTGAAGCAACAGGTACCTGGTTTGTACACAAGATTTAAATCAATTATTTGATTTTAAACACCTGCTTTTCACCCCACACATCTATCCTATCAAAGCTCTCCAGACCTCCAAAGCCCTCCACTGTTTTCACAGATTTAACTGAACATCTCAACATTTCTTACTATAGCCTGATGTATCACTTAAGAAATGAATCACTTTCTCTCAATGACAGGCTTAATTCTTGCTAGGATGAGCCAAGCCTCAACCCTGAACCTGTTTTCAGAATGAAAGCTCAGAAACCTTGGGGCATATGGAGTAAAGATAAAGCGTACCTCTGAGTAGGAAGGGAGGAACTAGAAAGTAAATAATAATAATAACCACCAGCAGCCCCACTACCTATATTCCAAGGGTAGAGAAAGAGTGGCTCATGAAGGCTTTTTTTGTGTGTGTGCTGTTAAAGCATCCTTGAGATTCAGTACACCCCCTCACCAAAACTAGGAGGTAAAAATTACCCAGAATCACCAAAATGCCACTCCAGAAGTCCCCTGGATGGTGACCACCTCCTTCTCTCCATGGCTGAAAACATCCAAGAAGAGAACAAACCTACTAGAGTGCTAAGATCTGCAGGGGAAGGCTTTCTCATGGCCCTGCCACCATCCCAGGGAGCTGCTCCCACTCTGTGAAACATTCTTCCATGGGAGGCTAGGCCTGTCCCCTCCCTGCTCTCCTTTCTCTGGCAACAAAAACATTTCTCTTTAAGCAGGCTTGTATGTGAGCTGGGGAGCTTTTTATTTATTTATTAACTGGTTTTTAAAATTTCACATTGTTACAGGTTTTTATAAATTTTATATGTTTTTAATTGTTTTAAATGTTTTTAACTTACTTTCAGAAGCCTCCTTGGGTCCCATTCTGGGAGAAAAGGTGGCATACAAATATATATAATCAATCATTGGTTTGTTTTCAAAAAGCTTTTGGCTGACTTTGGGGACAGCAGACTGCCATGGAGGTGTGGGGTGCTGAGTCCTTCACTCTCTGCAGTTGCCCTTCACTGTTGTATACTAAGCCAGAATGCATTCACCAAGTGCTGAGGTGTCTGCTTGCACATCGTCAGGACACAGATTTGCATAAAATGTGCAAATCAAGAAATAATCACTAATTCAAACAGAAATACAGACATATCTTGGCTCACAATGCCTCTGGCAAAGAATCTCCTTTTTATAAAATCTTTCTTATGCCCACCCAAATCCCTTTTCCTCCTTAATTGTCTTTCTAAGTGGAAGGTTTTTGTTTTGTTTTGTTTTGTTTTAGCAACATCAATAATGACAAAATGGTGAAGGAGGGCTGGTGAAACAGATTATCATGGTCAGGTTGTAGCACTTTGTCAGCAGTAGACTATGAATTGAAGCTTGATCTGGGGAAAAAGGATTCCATTCTAGCCGATCCTACTGTAGCTGTGTGTGCCTGGCTACAATAGGGAAGATAAACAGCAACTGCCTCCAGAATCCCTTATTGAGTATGCATGAACAGCAAAACACAAGCAAGGTTGATTTGGGGGAGGCAAGCCTGCCTCACCAGCTACAGGTTTGGACAACTAAATTTACAGTAGAAGCTGATGAAAGGGGAAAAAATTCCGTGAGTTCCTCTGAAAGAAGCATTGAAGTGGTCTCTAGAAGATACAACATGTTTTTGTTTACTTATTCAAGGCTTACACGAGCTGGTTGTTTCATTTCACAAGGGTATATTGTTAGTTTTGGATTAAAAGTTTGCTGAAACATGTTGAACTACTGTGTGTGTGTGTGTGTGGTTCAGGAACCTATCTTTATTGTTTCCATCTATTTCTGCCTCTAGTATGAAATTTTCTGTTAAAGAAGTAATGTCTGGGAACATATCTGCTTTGCTACCTGAGATACACCTGAATCTCACGAAAAGGCTGTGACAACGTGAGATGTATGCCTTTTCAGTTTACTGTCTAGGGTCCAAGTGCTGGTGGGCAACAAAGGATAAGAAAATGAGACCATATCTTAAACAATAATGGGGAGAACTCCCTCAGTCAGGCTTCCCAAGAATCCTCTCCCCAAACCTGGAAAATAAACTTGATTTATCCTAAATTCAGTTTTAAAAATAATTGAGTTCTTGTAGAACCAACTCAGAACTAACTCAATTTCCTCTACTCCCACTATGGAATCTAATAAAGATGCTATATAAATGTTTAAAATAAATGAATATAGTAGAGGTCTGCAAATATTTTAAGTAAAAATGATAATGTATATAACAAGTGGAGATGAAATGAAACATTATCATATTATTATTTATTAGATTACTTCAGATGGTATATCCTACCTAATACTTTGCATTGTGTTTTATCTATTCTAATTTGGTACCTTTTTTCTGTTGGTCATTGATTGAAATAGATACATATACACATATACATATGCATATGCATATACATATGTGTGTGTGTATGTGTGCGCATATACACTTTGCATGAGGAGTTAGGTATTGATAGTACTATGTAACCCCTATATGGTATGACAACATTGCACAACTGAACAAAGAAATTAACTATTGGACGAGATGGCCTTCGGCACCCTTCTGACTCTAAGGTTCTGTAAATATGCAACTGTATCAACAGCCAAATGTGCATGTACAACCGTGCATAATGTGTGACGCTCATTTATGTCCATTGGCACCAAATTCCCAGTTCCAATTCCACAACTTTGAACCAAATGTGGCTGTTCCACATTGGACAAAAATGTCCAACTGTTTCTGTGCAGGAACGCATGCATGCATAAGATACCAACAGGATTCCAGCATGAGTCTTCCATCCAGAGAAAACAAAAGCATGTGTGGGGAACTACACATAGTTCCTTGCATGTGTGCATAAAGCTACAGTGTAATGTTTTAAGGCCATGGAGAGGGGAGGGAAAGTAGTTCTGTTTCAATATTATTGTGACCAGTTGCTATAGGGCATAAACAAAAACTTTTCCCTTTTAATATGCTTGTGCATTTTGTGCTCTGCTTCTCTTTGACACTCCTGTTTAATTTCTGTTCTTCAAACTGGATGAACAGAGTATAAAAGAGGTTGTATCTCAAATCCTGACACATTGGCAGTGGATTGAGCATGCCAGCAGTAGACCAGGCAGCTCCATTCAGAGCTACCCTGAAAGGAGGAGAGGTCAGGAAAGGTCAGCTTTGACATTTGATAGGAACTTCTGATCAATCAGATTCTCCCCCACCCCATGTCAGGTTTCCTGAGGGTAATATTACTTTGGCTTTGAACTAGAACTCACATCAAACCAAAGCAAGATGAGCTTGTTGGACAGCTCTACTGCAGACTGAGACTCTGCATACAGGGAGGGAGGGAGAGAGAGGGAGAGAGAGAGAGAGAGAGAAAGAGAGAGAAAGAGAGAGAGAGAGAGAGAGGCATTTGTTTTTAGGGATACTTCCAGAATTCTTTTCCTCTGCATATTCCCCAGAGATTTAGAATTTTGAATTATTCTATGTTGGCTAGAATCCCCAAAGATGTGGATGTTGTCAATTTCAAACCATAGTTTAAGATGAAGCTGGCTCCTTTCAACAATTCATAATTAAGATTAGCTATGGTTCAGGGCTTGGATGGAAGGCTGAACCACTGATGTAGACTCAAGTTGACTGACTCGGACTCAAGTCGGACTTAAGGTGCTTCAGTGACTCAACTTAGACTTGACTCAGCAATAAATGATGCATCGACTCAACTCAATTCAAGACTTGTATATTTTTGGTGACTGACTTGGTTCAGTAACATAACACATTCATCCAGAAACCTTTCATCTCATCTTGCCTACTGGTCACATGACAATCTGTCTCAGTCCTAAAGTGTGGGCGCATTTCTGAGGGGAACAGCGAACCAGTTAGGCAATGAGTTTGAGGTGGGATTGAGGTCTGCTCAGCAGCCCTGTTACCCCACTGGCATACGCTATCCCGGGGACTATAAATTTGATATCAGATATGCCCACCATACCAGAGAGGTTGCCCGGAGGGGCACATAGGCAAAGAGGTCGAACAACTGAAAACAGGTCAAGACCAGAAAAATCCCTAGTCACGTAGCCCAAGGAGACCGCAGGCAATACACATCTACATAGAAAAAGGATCCTCAGTCCTTGTTTTTGAGGGTTCTTTTTGGAGAACTCCCCTCCATGCTAGCAGACTGGCAATCTGTTAGTTGAGTGATCCCCTCAGCCATCTCTTCGCTGAGCTCCATTCTTCTTGCCACTTCCCAGATCAAAGACTTCAGGATAGGTGCAGTATCACCACCTCTACAATCCCTTTGCTATATTCCCAATCCATTTTACACCTCTTTTCCTTCTCAATAGGCCTTGTGTGTGTGAGTGAGTGAGTGCGTTGGTGCGTGAGAATATTTTCATTCAATAAAATCCATTTATCTGATACGTTCAGCTTTTTGACTTGGCCTGACCCCATAAAGTTGGGTAAAAGATTCTGCTGGGTTACCCTGCCCCTCATTTTGCTATTGCCAGTGCTCTGCTAATTTTCCCAACCTTTATAACTTAGAGCAAATCAAGGTATCCCCCATGGGACCCCCAGAAGTCAAGGTAACAGCCCATGCTGCTGCATACTGAAGAAGCCTTCTAAAACTTCCTAAGAGCAGAAGCCAAGACTCACCCCCAGAGAGCAAGGTGCATTTCTCTGAGAGAAACGGTAAATGTGTTAGGCAACAGGCTTGAGGAGGAATGATCCTTCTTTCTAAAGCTTTTGAAGCTTCAGTAATGGGGAGTAAGAAGGATCCTATTCCCCATTTCTGAAAAATCCTCCAGCGTCCAAAATGGGAAGTAAGAAGCATCTTATTTCGCACATTCGAAGCTGCAGATGGCGAAATCACAAATGTGGAGGGCTGATCTGCTTAAATTGTTGAAACAGAATTTATTCAATTCTGTCCAAAAATTCTGGAATATAGGTTGGGGTATTATATTGGCTCCCAGACTTGAGATTTGACTTGAGACTTGACTTGAAAGTATCTTCAAGGACTTGAGACTTGAAGGTAGAGACCTGAGACTCAACTTGAGACTTGGAGTAAAAGACTTAAATACATCCCTGGGCTGAACTGTATTTAACCTGAAATGGAAATGGAAACTTCTAATCCAAATTTAAAGCAATATGGTTGAGGTGGGAATATATGAATCCAGAGATTGCTGCAGCTCATTCTCATACTGCTTGTAACTCTTAGAGTTAAGAGGGTGCATCATAGTGATCTTTGGAGTTGTGCGTTTTCTCCTACCTGCTTCTCCTTTGATCTCCATGGCATTCCTTTACATGTCAATTGGGTGCTTTTGTTACTGTTTAAAGTGAGAGCTCCTTCACAGCCAGTGTAGTAAGTAGGAAGCCTGTTTCATATTTGGGTGGTTGGGTTATTTTGACTTTCCTGTTCTGATAAGAAATGATACACCAAATTTCTTTCCTACTCATGCACATAGCCTCCCTTAATTTGAAATCAATAGCCCCCAATTTCTGTATAGAAATTGCACATTTGTCTTTTGTTCCTATTTTCAGCTGTTTAATCTTTCCCATGACAAGGAAATAAATCTGGAGGAAAAATGTACATTAAAATTAGAATTGATTATTCTAAGCAAAGTGCTGCTTTCCAAGTTGTAAATCTTTGCTTAAGAAGTCAAGCCTAAAACATTCCAGCAAAAATGACCGTATTAAGGGAGGGAGAAATCTCTATAGTTTAATCATGTGTTAAATTTGGGCTTTTTATGAGCAACAAAGCAGTAGGGAGATATATCTTTCAGAAGGGAGAGTTTATCAGGCAAGAACATGGCTCATCCAAGATTGCAGAGACAATCTTGTGCTGTGTAAGGGTACTTGAGGATATTATTCTTCCTACATTTTTAACCAAACCAATGTGATAGAGCTTAGAAAAGTTATTTTTAGTAAGTATAAGTCCCATCATCCCCAGCAGATATAATGACTGGGTGGCTCAGCAAGTCAGAATCCAAAAAGGTCCCTTTTTTAAATTCACTTTTTGCATTTCTTGGATTAATAACTTTTTCTTTGGATTGCATAGTTTTCTGAATTTCTGTCCATTTCCACATTATACTGTTATAGTGCTATTATTCCATTTTCAACATCCTATGGCATGCTGGGGTTTGCAGTTTAGGGAGGGGCATACAGAATTCTCAGCCGGAGAGCTCTTTGGCCTCAGTAAATTACAAACTCCAAAATTTCACAGGATGTTTAAAGTGGAATAACAGCACTATAACAGTGTACGGCAGAAATGACCGAAGTCTCCTTGTAGCTTCAGGTAATGATTACAGCTACTGTTCCACCTAAAATCCTTCTTGCCTCTAGGCCATGGTGGCACTTACCTTGATTACTTCCTACTTGGATTATTGCAAGACAATTTCCATGGAACTGCCTTTGAAAACTATCCAAAAACTTACCTGTCCCATACATTTCACAGCTGAAAACCATGGCATATATGACCAAGCAACACCAGAGTATGGGCAAGATGGCAAAAGTTATAAATATGTAAGAACACACAACTTAGGAGAGGCTATCGCCTACTGGGAAGAGCAAGATTTCATCCTCTCCTCTTTTCTGCACCTTGCTGAGTGAATTGAGTGCAACCTACTTTTGAGCGCTGAATTCAGTTTATACCAACGGAAGTATGCCAAGGGCAAAGGTGGAACGTGGGAAGAAGAGAGGGAAACTGAAACATTTTAAAAGCAGCTGAAAAGTGGTACAACAGATGATTAATCAGGACTATCAATGTCAGATCAGGACAGCTGGAGGGTGTAAGATCCACTATGCTGCTGCTAGACTGCTGTATAGAGTTGGTTGCAGCGGAATTAGAAATCCTATGTTGCAAAAGTTTCATTTATCTGTTTCTGGATAAAACTGAAAGAGAGGATTATGACCTATAAATCCCTGCACATCTTCCATCCTAGCTATGCAAAAGACCTATCTTCCTATATGAACCTGATCATATTTTAAGATCTTCAGGGAGGACTTTCTCTTAGTCCCACCATTATCACAGGCCCATCAAGTAAGAACATGAGAGACGACCTTGTTGGTGGCTGCTCCCAGGCCCTGGAAATCCCTCCCATGTGAATCTAGGTTGACCCCCACCCCCCGCTCTCCTTTTGCCAGCAGGCAGAAGGTAAGCCTTATTTAGGAGAGCTTTAAGATATTTCAGAAGGCTTTTAATGGGGTTCTGTGTTTTTCTCTCAATTTTTATGTTTTAAATAGAATCATAGAAACATAGGCCCTTTCCGCAGCTTACCTGATGCTGAATCCATTCCATGGGGATCTTAAGGGTTGGCTCTCCCAGGAGGGGAGCATGACAGAAGCACTCCCCTCTGCACCGGCTGCCTGCTGGAAGGGAAGAAGCACCATGATTCCACTCCTCCTTTCCACAGTGCAGTCCAGCAGTTTCCCAGGCTGTGCTAGGGGGACGAAGTGTAGCCATTGCACTAACTGACCTTCTGCACAGCAGGTAAGTGTGGGAGGGAGGTGAGAGGACTGTGCAATAATAGTTCATTGATGGGAAAAACCTGTCAATGATTTATTCCACGATCCCATTGCCATTGTGGTTGGGAGAAGAGTGCAGAAAAGGCTATAGAATCATAGAATAATAGAGTTGGAAGAGACCACAGGGACCATCCAGTCCAACCCCCTTCTATGCAGGAACACATGATCAAAGCATTCCTAACAGATGGCCATCCAGCCTCTGTTTAAAAACCTCCAAAGAAGGAGACTCCACCACACGCCAAGGCAGCATATTCCACTGCCAAACAACTCTGACCGTCAGGAAGCTTTCCCTGAGGTTTGGATGGAATCTCTTTTCTTTTAGTTTGAATCCATTGGTCCTTGTCCTAGTCTCTGGAGCAGCAGAAAACAAACCCATTCCCTCTTTGATATAACATCCTTTCAAATATTTAAACATGGCTATCATGTTCCCTCTTAACTTTCCCCTCTTAACTTTCTCTTCTGTAGACTAAATACACCCAGCTCCCCAAGATGCTTTTCATAGGGCATGATCAAAGCTGTTTTAAATTGATTGATGATTAAATTGATGATTAAAGCTGTTTTAAATTTCAGTCTTAAATTTTAGTCTTTTAAATTTCAGTCTTAATGATTTTGCTTCTCTTAAAAAAAATCTATTACAGATTGTTTCAGCTGTATTTTGTTTCAATCTATCCTGTGAACCTCCTTGGGTTCCATACTGGGGGAAAGGCAGGATACATATTAAATGAATTTTTTTTTTTTTGAAAAAAATATGGTTTACCTGAGCAGGATGGATCAACAACTGGCCCCAGATCCCATGTTTCGAATTGCTCTGATAAAGTTAAATATAACTTGGCTGATGTGCATAGCAAATTATCTTTTGGGGGGAAAAGGGTGCTTCAGGGCTCCCTCCCCAAGGTAATTGAGCTCCTTTGTGGTATGGTATATAGAAGCCATTTAAGTGCAATTTTTATATGTGTTCAAATCTTTTTATTCAGTTGATACAATAACAATATAAATTAATTGTAAAGTGCAAAAAAAAAAAAAAAACCACCTGGAAGAAAAGAATAAAACCTAAAAAATCCAAAAAAAGGAAAAAGAAAAAAAGAAAAAGAAAACATATAGTTATTTACAGTCTTACAAGGAGGTTATTTCTAGAACTTTCTTATGTTGTTTCTAATTTTCTCATTTTATTGCTTAGTTTCTAATATCCTATCTCAATTATTTACACAATTGTTCAATTACCCAATTATTTCTTCTTAAAATCCCTTCCCTTATTCTCTTTTCCTGTTCCTCTTGGTGATTCCATAGATAGTATTTACCAACCATAAGTTGTCCAATACAATTGTTCCAATAGAACTCTACTTACTTGTAATTTTCTTAATTCTAGTATATTATATTTTACTTCCCAGCTCAAGGTCGTCTACATTCTCCATTATATTTTTGATATTGAATGGCCTCTGCCTTTAAGATCTAATCAATTTTTCCATTCCGAATTATTTTATATTTATTATTAGTCTTATCTCACAGATTTTAATTCTAGTACAACTCCTGTATTATTTTCTCTATATCTCTCCACTGATATCTATAGTTTGGTCTCAAATGAACTTGATTATCTATCAGAATCTTTAAATATCTGCTCATCCACACTTTTTATCCCGCTATTCTCTCACCCTGTCTCAGAGATTTCTGTTGAAAGTACAATTAAAATGTGTTTAATTAACATCACATTTACTTTTTGGTCTTTAACCTTAATCTTGAAGCTTAACACTTATTCAAAATAGTTTTGTATTTAGCCATTTTTTTCCTTTTTCTCGCACAAAGGCTTACTCTTTTATCCCTACCCCCATGTAGCTTCAAATATTGGTAGAATTTGTTTCCAGTCTTCTTTAAGTTATTTTATTGGATTTTCTGTTAGTATAGTTGTCAGTTTGTCCATTTCCAATCGATCATATAGTTTTAACAACCACTCATCCACATCGGGTGTTTCTTTTTGTTTTCATCTTTTAGCGCAGACCATTCTGGTTGCTGTGACCATATGAATTAACAACTTCCATTTTGACCTTTTTTTTAGTTGTTGTATTCCATCAAATATATTTAACAAATATATTTCAGGGTAGATTGGAAAATTTATTTGTAGAATTTTTAGTATATTACTGTGGATTTGTTTCCAAAACTTTTTTGCCTCTATGCAAGTCCACCAAAGGTAATAGAATGTTCCCCTTTGATTGCACTTCCAACAGTTATTTTTATTAGTTCTGCTTATTCTTGCTACCTGCGCTGGGGTGTAGTACCATCAAAAAAAGATTTTATAGTAGTTCTCCCTTAAGCTTACACTTTTAAGTAGTCTAGATATTTCTTTCCATGAATTTTCCCAGCTCTCAAGTTGGATTGGGCACCCTATATTCTGCACTCATTTAACCATGTTCTCCTTTACAATCTCCTGTTCCAATTCTAAGCTCAGTATCAATTTATATATCTTCGCGATCAGATGTTCTATTCCTGGTTTTAATAATTTATCGAAATCGCTTTCTTTACTTTCTATTCTTATTGTTCTTTGGTCCATCTTAAACTTCTCTACAAGTTGTCTCTGCAGCAGCCAATGCGTGGAAAGTCCATATTCTATCAATTCCTCTTTGCTTTTTAATAAGATCTTATCTCCTTGAATCTTCACTAGGTCTTTGTAAGCTATCCATTTATTCAGTTGGGGCTTCTCTCTCCTATAAAAGGCTTCATGAACTGAGACCCATGATGGTAATTTTGCATTTAAGTGCAATTTTTAAAAGAATGTGTATAATATTTTGCTATAATCTTAGTTTTCCTCATGGACAAGGAAACTCACCTTGTTAAAAAAATACAAAAGCTGAACATTGATCTCATTGTGAATGACAATAAAATCATAAGATTCACTTGAGACACAGAACTGAGAAGTAATGATAGCTGTGACATAGGAGCAGAGTGATATTCTTCCCCCCTCCCCAAAATATAACATGTTCCCCCATTCCTTTTTTTCTTTCATGTAACTAGTAACATTTACACATTCTTGTTAGGAGACCAAAATGCTTTCTCTGGACATTTTAAAGTTTTTTCCCCCCTAAATGTAGGCCATGTTCTTACTTTTCAGATAGGTTTTTCGAAAAAAATAGGAAATAGTGTGTAATATGACAAGTAATATCATTAAATAATGAGTTACTATTCTTTTTTTCTTTTCTTTTCTTTTTTGCAATGATAATAATGGTAATCATAGTGCTGTAACTGTCTATTATGAAAGGGCCCCAGAAATGGGTAGCCAGTGAAACTGTTGAAGCAGGGGACTAATACATTCCAAGTCAAAATGATACATTACAGAAGAATGAGCTACTCTGGGTATTTGTAATAACCTACACCATTCACTATTTTTAAAAGTGGCTTCCCACTGCATAGAAGCTGAGAAAGAAGATGGAGAGTGTCCAATTTTTGTAACATTTGAGATGCCTCAGTGTTTCACTCAGGTTCTACCATATCATGTACTGTAGGAAATAATGATGACATTGTTTCAGGTCTGTAACGTTTCTTGCCACCCAGCCTGACATGTCTTGTGTACAGGTCTGCACGGTGTTACCGTAATTTCTAGTCTGGACTTGTGGTATATTAGATACCATTTGATATTAAGAATTTGGCCTTCACTACCCATTCCCCTCCATGTGTTTGTGAGGACCCCAGACAAGCAAGCACACGAGCATGGCCGAAAATAGCTGAACTATTCAAAACAAATCCAGGCAGGCCAGTAATTGCAGAACCGCAGCTTCAGGAGACCTCCAGGCAAGTACCCTTTTAAGATCACATGATGTATGTACACAGCTTACAAAAGATCCCCTGCCCTGAGCAGACAGCTTGACGAGCTGAATACTCAACTGTCAAGCACTCCGCGTTTGCATACTGTCTACTCTATTGACAACGCCGTCATAATTCAATCATGTAAAATACTCACCTTTCGGAGGCTTTGTCTCTAGCCCGAAACCCATTGTTATCCCCAGGAACGGACTAACCTACGGGCACATTTTCCCCTATAAGACCCCCTGATTTTGAGCGTTTCTTTGGACCGCTCCTGGCTTCCGTCCCTCCTTGCTGTTGCTTCGTTCGACGAGCCTTCCCCTCAGCTCCACATGCTGAGAATCTCCACTTCTACGGACTTTTCTTTAGACTACCTAGGCTTCAGGACAGGTGTAGTATTTCCCATGCAAAAATCCCTCTTAAAACCCTCTATCCAACTCCTACTTTTCTTCCATTAGGTCTGTGTGAGTGTGTTTGCATACATGTGTTGTGGTTGTGTTTTTAAAATAAAGGAAAACAATTATTATTTACTTCTGTTTGCTCATTGACTCGGTCTGACCCTGTAGACATTGGGTTCAAGATCTCGCTAAGTTGCCCTGCCTCTTGTATTGCTTAGCTTGTGCTCTGCTAATTCCCATTCCCCAGTGTGAGCACATTGAGATGTCCCTCCTGGGACCCCAGAAATCAGGGTAACAATGGCCTGGGAGATTTCTGGCTCAAGCCAGGGCACACACACACACGGACCTGCTTGTAATGGTAGTGTGTACAATCCCGTATGTAGAATGGCACTCTGTGAGACTGCTTTTACAAAAACAGAAAGTTACATTTTATTGGAACACTGTTACTGTAACTGGCTTGTAACTAAATTTTTATAATACAGCACACCCCTTTTCTCTCTCACTATGCTCAGCCCATTTACTGTCAATTATTCACTCTATTTCTCAGCTCTCTAACACATCTTTTTTCTCGTTGTCCCTCACTGGACTCTTCTTGCCACTAACTCCCTCCCATGTCAGTTAAATTTTCATTTCTCCTCCCCTCTTGGTTCGCTCCTCCCTTGAGCTCCCCAGAGATCCACTTTACCGACCAATCATTTTAAACCACTCCTGGTCACTATGGAGGCTCGGTTACCAAGCCTCTTCCTTCAGGTTTCGTCACAAGGTCTATAAATCCAGCCAAGTAATTGAAAAGAAAAAAAAAAGAGAGAGAGAAGAATTTCCCAATTGGCTTGGCAGAAGATTGGGAGATTTAAATGTATATAAACATGTACCATGAAACTGCAGCCCTAGCAACAGGAGCACTTAAATAAACTTTGAAAACAACATCATACCCAAATCAAAATGATTTCTCAACTCTGGTTCCTGGTGAGGACATCTCGATAAGAAAACGCTCCTTGATGTTGAAGACAAACTGTTCAGGAGCACTGGGCACGGACAAGCCAAAACTGGACCCAAAACCTGGGATTGCCAAAGCAAAGTCGGTGTTCTCACACTTTAATGAAGGTTTTGCTGTTTTGGCAAAAGCTTGTCTTGGCAAAGATCACTGGTAGATATGATGATCTGACACGATCTATAACAGCAGTCCAAGCATGTAAAGAAGATTGCCATAGGCATTCTATTATTATTCTTGTCCCATTTCTGGTCCTTACCCAGGTGTGCTGCTGAGATGGTTGCTATAACTCATACTGCGTGCTGTTCATCACGGAACAAAGAAGGAACCAGCAAGGAGCTGATGATGGTAACCTCAATCTTGTTATATAATAATAACAGCCATCACGATCTGTTTCTCCTAGTCATTTAGCTGTGTATGCAGGTGTGAAAGGTTTGGAGAATATGGAGTCATAGAGTTTGAAGGGGAACCAGAAGCCATTGAGTCCAACCCCCTCTCAATTCAGGGACTCCAACTAGAACATCTCCAGATGGCAACTGTCCAGACTCTTTTAAAAGATGTCCGGAGAAAGAAACTCTACCACTTCTCTAGGCAAATGATTCAATTGCTAAATATCTCTAACTATCAAGAAGTTCCTTCTAATATTCAACTGAAATCTACCCTCCTGCAACTTTAACCCATTAGAGCAGGTCCTGTTACTCCAACTATGGCACTGTTGGTGAGGACCCCAGATATCATTTTGATATCAAACAATTCGGCCTTTGTTTGACCTTTCTCCAGCCACCTCACTCCACTTGTTTGCGAGGTTCTCCGGACAAGCACGGACAGGGTGCGGCCGCTAATGGTTTTACATTCCAGACCCTATTGAGGCCAGCAACTCAAGCTTCACTCGTAGCTTCAGGGAACTTCCAACTGCAAACCTTACAATACCTGCATGGCTCTCAGCCGAACCAGTCCTTTTAGACAGGACATTTACATACTGGCCAAACTATTGTCGTCGAGCGTTAAGCTCAGCATGCAGACTTGACCTTTTCCAAATCCTTTGTCCAGCTCTAAACTCCCTTTGTTCTCACCTGGCATGCCATGGCCAGAAGGCACAAACTCCCCTATAAAAACCCCTCATTTCCAAATGGTCTTCGGACTACTTTGGACTTCCATCCCGCCTCACCGCCGGTTGTCTAAGGAAACTCCCCATAGCGAGCCCTGCTGAGCTTTTTCCCCTGACCAGGACTACGAGACCAGGTGTCATATTGCCTTTCCTGAATCACTCTCCGTTTCTATTTCCCAGTTAGTTAGTCTATGTCTTGTCTTTCATGTTTTCTTGTCTTTAATAAAATATTGGTTGTTACTTTGAAAACCTTGTCTAGCCACTCTCTGACCCGCTGCTGTATACACAGGGTTAAAAGATCCTTGCTAAAATTACCCTGCCTCTCGTTTAGCCAAGAAAGTGCTCCAGCTAATTTCCCCTACTTGTGTTTCATTTGGTTATCTGGGCGCCCCTCCCAGGACCCCCAACATACAGGGTAACAGTCCTACCTGGTTTCTCCATGTGTTTCTCCAGATATTGCAAGACCTCTATTCCC
Organism: Ctenosaura bakeri; assembly: GCA_948474755.1. Classification (NCBI taxonomy): domain Eukaryota; kingdom Metazoa; phylum Chordata; class Lepidosauria; order Squamata; family Iguanidae; genus Ctenosaura; species Ctenosaura bakeri. The sequence continues at coordinate 28,606 of CAOLHI010004496.1, read as the reverse complement.
ACCAGCCCCAGCCTTCCTGACTCATGGTGATACATCTGTGAAACCCACAGATTGTCTGTCTCCCCCATAGGGGTTGTTGTAGATGATCAGTAGCTAAGCAAATGTGGGTCTGCAGAGAGATGCAGATCCAATAAAGTCATCCTCTACCCTGCCCCTCACAAGATGGTAAACTTGAGGCTGTTTGGGAGAATGATTGTACAGAACCGCCAAAGTATTAAATCTGACCCTTTGTTACATGTGGAGAGATGGAACAATCATAACTTTCTCATCACCCAGAGTAAAACAGCTTCTTTCTTCAGCAGTGGAGAAATGCATTCAAGATTCCATCATTAGGCCAGTGCTCCCTTGACTGGTGATTTGAAGCCACTGCCATTTTGTACAAGAATTAATCATTATGAACTTGGGGTCTGCCATGCAGGCAACTACAGAAAATAACTTCTTAAATGTTATTATATGTCCCTGTTGTAATGTGCACACTATCTTCATAGGTCTAGGGTACTTATGGATGGTGATTTTGTAGGTGGAACATAGAACTCTGTTCATATGTGACTCCTACATTGGAAAGCTGAGTGCACAGCATGGATATATATTGACCAGGGGAAGTGACTAGGCAGCATCAGTTGCAATTTGTAGCCAGGTAAGAGAGCTGAAGTCACCTTCTCAGGTTTTCAGTGACTTGTTGGATATCCAGGATAGTGAGGTCAGCTTTCTTTTCCTGGTTGCAGAATTGGAGCTAGAGCTGGGTACTGCCTGAGTACCTCCTCCTTGTCTACCACAGTCCAGTAAATGGCCATGGCAGCATGCTGTAGGCGCTGGAGAACTGCTTCGAGGTATGGAAGGGACAGTATGCAATGTGGTGATGAATACCTCTTTCTTCACTCTCCAGAAAAGGATATAACCTCAGATTTTGCACATTTGTCACCAACAGGAATCTGGCCATAGACTTTAGAAGAAAAGTTCCATTCAGGTTGGATCCAGAATGGAGAAGAACAAAGGCGTAGAAGCAAGATCATGGAGAATGAAAGGAAACCTCAGAAGCTTCTGGATACCTAATTGAGTTGGAGTCCTTTCATGCTATACAGTTATAGCACAAAGATTTCACTTTAACTGCCAAGGAATCCTGGGGCTTGCAGTTCCAGTTTGAGAACTTGAAAGAGTTCCTTTTCTGAACTACAGCTCCCAGAATTCCTAGTCCACTGGCCATGCTGGCTGAGGGAATATGGGTGTTATGGTTTCAGAAAGTAGCTTATCCAAGCTCTGTCTAATTCTAACACAGCCCAGTCAACTCATTTCTGACCCAGGAAAAAGAACCTTGTGTTCCAATCAGCTTGAACATTCCTTCTAAGGGCAGTGATGCCAAGAATAATGACAACCTCATTCATCTTTCCTGCTATTAGAAAGTGAAGGGTTCATACTTTAATCCTGATGGTTCTGTGTGGAAGGCACTTGAAAGCCCTTCCTTGCAGTTCAATCACTTCAAATCCCCTATTAGATTTAAATGCCGTCTACTTCGCCTGTTCTCAGAACACCCTCTTTTTTTGACACATTGTTCCTGCACTTTATGTGACATCTGATCTTGAATATGCTGCTTCATCCTCCATAACAGTGCAGAATGATAATGTCTGGGAGCTGTCCTTGCATCTTCCCTTTTTTGCAGACACAGTCTGACACCCATGAGTCACACACTCCCTGCAGACACATGCAAATCTTTTCTGTAAAGGAGGATCCTGTATAGTTGGTTATAGGGAAGATGTGTGAACTGTAAGCCATGCAGGTGGTTGGGGCTGTTTTTTGTTTTTGTTTGTTTGTTTGTTTAAATTTTATTAAACATTTTCCAATACAATAAAGAATCAAAATACATACAGACAAAGAAAAAAGAAACAACAAGAGAAATACGGGGGGGAGAGATAATAAAGAACATACACTTGACTTCCAACTTTGCTAATGCAGATTATACATGCCTATAAAAAAGAATGCAACTTTTCTGATTGTAAATAGCATTCAAAGACTTTAATTGCTTATTTTTCTGAAATACTAATTGTCAAACCCTACAGTTAACATGTTATATTCCTTTCTATGCAAAAAGCTCATAAAAGGTTCCCAGTCTTTTTTTAAAAAAAATCACCAAGCCTAAAGATCTGGGGGGAAAACACAGAAGTGAAGATAAGCAACCAACCAAAGAGAATGTGTTTTTACCATACATCAAAGAGGTCACTGACCACATAGGGAAACTGATGAAGAAACATAACCTCCAAACAATCTATAGACCAACCAAGAAAATTCAACAAATACTAAGTTCAGCAAAGGACAAGAGAGATCCTCTAACTTCTGCTGGAGTTTAGCGCATACCTTGCAGCTGTGGGCAGGTCTACATAGGGACTACAAAATGCAACATCCAAACATGAATTAAAGAACATGAAAGACACTGCAGACTGATCCAGCCAGAAAAATCAGCAGTAGCAGAACATGTTATAAACTAGCCTGGTCACAGAATGCTTTTTGAAAGCATAGAAATTCTGGACCATTCTGACAACTACTATGTCAGACTACACAGAGGCCATTGAAATCCATAAACACATGGACAGTTTCAGCAGGAAAGAAGAAACTTGGAAAGTAAACAAAATCTGGCTACCAGTACTGAAGAACACTAAAATCAAGACTCAAAAATATGTCAATGGACACCAGCCAGACTCTGGAGGTCCCTCTACAGGAAACAATATAATGGATTGCTAATGTACTTAACACACTGTTATACATATCCCTTGACTAACAACACAACCCTGGGGGATATTCCATTTAACAATAGGACATCACACAGGCCAACTGTAACATAAGCAAATTGTTTCCTCCCACCCAGGGTCTACACAAGTATATATACTCTGTCTCACTTCCATGTTACCACATCTTCTGAAGATGCCAGCCACAGATGCAGGCGAAATGTCAGGAGAAAATACTAACAGAACACGGCCTCAAAGCCCAGAAAACCCACAACAGCCTATAAAAATCACCAACCATTTTTCTCCTCACAATGTTGTTATTTTTGTCCATTTCATCTAAGTCCATTGGTTTTGTTAGTCAGTCTCATTTGTTGAAATTGCTGTGTTCTTCAATTTCTGTCCATATAATGATATTGCTGCAGTGGCCATGTATTGTATAAGAAACCACTGCCTTTCAGCACCCGTTTATCTAACAACTCACTCTTTTGACATTCCCAAGTTAACGACAAGTTCCACTCATTCAACAAGGGTTCTGCTCTTTCATCAATTCTTCCTTGCCTATGAAGGCTCACTTGGGACCATTCACAAATGTTTGCTGCTCGTAAAGTGAGCAGCGAGAGGGGAAAAGAGGCCAAGTCAGTTGAGAGACTTTGCAAGGATTGTGCGTAGTCACTCTCATATGAGCCTCCATAAGTCGTTCATGATCCCCACAATACAGTACATGGGATCTGCTTTGCAACCATTTCCATTTTCTGAGACTGCTCCCGGCCCTAACCTGTCAGATAAGTGAGAGAAGCCCATAATATCTTACCACACTTCTATTGTTCATCCATCAGTCCTAACAAGTATAATTCAGGTTTCATTTGAACATGCATTTTCAAAAAATTTTCCATCATGGAATGTATTTGCTTCCAGAAATTTTTGGCCATGCAGCAGGATGGAGAAAATCTGGAGGAAAGTGAAAAATGTTTGATCTTCAAGGTGATCTGGGAACAGTACTTACAAATGGAATTATACTTTGGTTTGAAAGCTTTTTTGTTTTACCCCTTCATATGTTGAAAGGATAAGCAGGACCTTGGCTGATAAACTGCTTTGAAAAGGCAGGCCAGACCAGCTAACCCAGCCCTCCAAACCTAATAGAAATGTCATTTTCTCATGCTCCAATCATTGGCGGAATGAAGTACCTTCTCCCCTTAAAGCTGATGCACAGTTTGGTTGGGGGAGTAAGGAATGTGGCAATAGTGTCACAAGTGTGAATGAGGCTATTTCTGCACTAAAGGCCATTAGCGTGATATACCGTTACAATTGCAGCATTGCCATTTGTGGGATTCCATTGCGTTAAAAATGCTGTTTTCCACACCCTTCCGCATTCAGTGGATGAGTAGATGTATTGCCACCAGTGTTCCTTTTGCACCACAGCATCCTTGGTCATTCCCTGTCCCCACCTTTACCCTGCCCCACTGCCCATCACTGGTCAAGACTTTTTCCTTTGGAAGCTTTACTAAACATGATAGTACACTATTGCATTTTCATACTGTAATGCCTAAAAATTTATTTTAAAAAACCAAAAAGTTTTAACTCAAAGGAGAACTTTAAAATAAACACAGAGAGGTGATAGATTTCGAAGTTACAATACCATGGGAGTCACTGAGGAAGGGACAAGCTGAGCATGCCCACAGCCCACCCACTAGTGGATCTGCGACAACAGCAAGCGCTATCAAGCATTATTATAGTTCCGCAGTGAGCCAGCTGATGGGATTGAAGAGATAAAGGAGGCACTTAACAGGTTTTTTCCCCCTGGAAACAGAATACAACAATTTTGCAATGCTTGGGGAAAGGATAGCAGTTGGATGGTGACGACATCATGTGATAGCATGACTCCAGACCCCCAAAAACCCGCTGCTATGGTGGTATAGCAATGTTGTACAGAAATGGCCTAAGTAATGGTCATGAGTACAAAGCAGTTATGGATGAGTAAATCTTGGTAACTTCTGTATTCACAATTGCAATTTGGTTGCAACTGTGACACTATTGTCATGACTGTAATTCACCACCACCACTGTTCCTACTTCTCCAGGCTTCAGCTGCATGGGGAGAAGGAGATCCATTCTGCTGGCAGTTGGAGAATGGGTGAATAGCATTTCCATCAGATTTTTTTTTTGGGGGGGGTGGTCAGGCCAGAGGGGTTACTTAGTTATGTATACTTGACTACCTAGCTGATAAAGGACATTGGATGGAGTTTCTAAAACCCCTGGGAAGATATTCATGGTAAAGAAATATCTAACAGTGTGGTGCCAGAGCCCCCTCCCTGCAACCTGCCATAGGCCAGATGATGTCAGGGCTGTGGCCACATCCCTGACATCAAGGCCATTTGTATGCTCTCATGAAACTACTATGTCTTTGGGCAAAATGTGTGTTCATTTTACATCCTGTTTTATTATTTCCTGTTATCTTTAATAAGCTTAGTTGTGCTTGGGTTACATTCTGTTCAGAACCTGGAAAATTATTTTTGAAAAGTAATTATTTAATGTTATAGTTGCAAGGACACCCCCACAGTCAAGTTAATTACCTGTCACATACCCTCCATAATTTCACAGAAGAAAAAGCATGACACATGCAGCCAAGGAATTTCAGATTAGAGTCAGGATGGAGGGTGTGGCGGGGGAGAATACACAAGCTAGGAAAGTCTGCAGCAGTTTCCCTTTGCCTGAGCCTACTGGCAATGGCCAGATTCTATCCTTTTCTCTCTTCTCTCTGTCATCCTTTTCACTTGAACCTCAGGAAGAACTTCCTGACGGTCAGAGCTGTCCAGCAGTGGAATATGCTGCCTCGGAGTGTGGTAGAGTCTCCTTTTTTGGAGGTTTTTAAGGAGAGGCTGGATGGCCATTTGTTGGGACTGCTTTGATGGGTGTTCCTGCATAGCAGGGGGTTGGACTCGATGGCTCCTGGGGTCTCTTCCAAGTCTATGATTCTTTTCCCTGCTGAGATTGTTGCAAATTGTGTGCAAACTACTTTTGCACTTTGAACTCAGTTTGAGGCAATTGAAGTAAGCTCCGGGCAAATGGGGAAAGTGGGAGAAGATGGGACATTTTAAAAGCAGCTGAAAAAAAATAAGATTACAGAGGATTAATCAGGACTCTCCCTACCATATCCAATCTGTTGGAGGGTATGGTGTTTTAACTACTGCACTCACACCAGAGTATAAGACAACAGTATGAGCCACAGCTCTTGAACTGTATAATAGTTCTACTCCATCATGTAGTGAGACCTCTCCCCACAACTACAAATGTGACACAGTTACAGTTACACTGCAGAAGTGTTGTTCTTCATTACATCATCATCAGAATGTCACTTTGTTGTATCTTGCTTTCTGGGGAAAGAAATTAATTGCAAATAGTTAATTACGAGGAATTCTTTGGAAGTAATTACCTCCAAGTTCTGATTCTGTTGTTATACTTTTTATTTTATACACTACACTGAGTATGCTCTGGCACAGAACAGAGAGATATGAATATTGAGTTGAATGGATGAATTCCACTGGATTCCAGGTGGGCATTCCATTGTGGGAACTAAAATAATATCACAGGCAAATCTCCTTTGCATTCTACTGGCAGGAGTCTGGCCCCACAATGTCTTCTCCAAGGGAGTCCTGATTCTACTGGTGTCAGGATGTGTCTCAAAAAAGGGAGGATTCTTTGCCCAAAGGAGATTTTAAACTCTTCCGCTGCACCTTTTGTTAGATGAAGCCGTCAAGTGATTTAAAAGCACATTATGGTCAAGACGAAAAAAGAAATGCTTCTAAGCGGGAAAGCACACTTTGGAGGTGAGCTCCTTTTGGGGGTAAGAAATTCATCCTTGAAAGGTGATGCGAGTCAGTTGAAAAGGTTATTATCTGCAGCAGACAAATCCTTTGCCAGACCTTTTATCTCTCAAACAAAAAAAAAAGAGAAAAGAGCAATCAAAAGAATGTACAATTTCTCCCTCCCCCCTTTGTTCCCACTTCCCTTTCAATTCGCCCTGTGCACTATAGCTACCGCTCCTTTTACATTCAGCATACATTTTAAAAAAAATTGGAAGAGAACTGGCAATGCTCAGAGGAGGAGCATGCTGGGAAAGAGAGAGGGAGAAGGCGAGGGAGAGGGAGAGACTTTGCATGACAGCAAATTGGATTAGTTTTCTATGTATACAAGCACTTCAGCTGGAAACGCGAGTATCCTATGGAAAACCAGAAAGTGGCAGTCTATAGGAACTGATAGAAAGACAGCAGTGATGGTCTTAGTGGAACTGAAGACAGGCAGTATCTTTTAAGAAAATAAAAGGTTTCAAGGAAAGTCATAATTGCCAGAGCCTCTCAAACGATGGTACTGTTGCTTGAAATTTGAGCTACCTGGGCTGAAACTGACACTCTGTCCATTTCCACACTACACTGTTAGAGTGCAACTATTCCACTTTTAACCTCTTGTGGAATTCTGGAGCTTGTAGTTTACTGAGATCAAAGAGCTCTCTGGCTGAGAATTCTAAATACCTCTCCCTAAACTGCAAACCCCAGGATTCCTTAGCATGTTGAAAGTGGAAATGGCCTATAAAAGTGTAGGGTGGAAATGGCCTTTGTTTAATGTGCTTCTTTCTTCCCATTTGTCAGCAGGGCCAACTCTACCATTCAACAGAGTAAGATGACTGCTTAAAGCAGCAAATCTGCATGAGTAATGGAAGGACAACTAATGGGTGATTATAAGAGCAAATTATTAACTTTGTTATTATTTCATTTTTACTGTCTGGGTAATGGTGCTTGTGAGATTCTTCTGCCTCATTTGCCAAAATATCTTGGCTGGTTTGGAATAATATTCACCTTGACTGGGTGAATGAAGTGCCAGTTTTGATGTTTTGTTGTCTCAGGAGGTGGCTGTAGGTCAATGCTGTTCCTCAGATGGCTTACAAGTTACATATAAACATAAGAAAGTGCACTGTAGCATCATTCCCTGAAACTGGGACTGTGGGCAGTAGATATCTCAATGATGATAGGAAGGAGAAAGAGAACATAGTACATAGTTTCACACTACACAAATACAGTAGTTTGATTCCACTTTAACTTACATGGCTCTATCCTCTGGAATTCTGGGATTTGCAGTTTGGAGGGGGTAATTAGAATACTCAGCCAGAGAGCTCTAGTGCCTCACCAAACTATGAAATCCAGGATTGTATAAGATGTTTCAATGGCAATTAGAGTGGAATGTAGCACTCTGACTGTACAACGTGAAAGGGCCCTAGATATCTTGAAGGTTAAATGGTTGGTACTTTGGCTGGTAAAGGATTTATTTTGCAAGGATGCACAACAAGGTTTAATTGGAAATGGCTTCCAAATTCTCAGCACTATTTCAGGTTGCCAGAAGTCATATCATTGGCCATTTCCAGACGCCTGCCAATTTGTACCCCACAATGACCCTTGAAATGGTGCTACTTGAACACATAGCATTGTTCTGAGGGAGATTGAAGGCGGGGAACTATGGGTGCCAGTAGCAGCTATCATCTTCCCAGGGAAGCCTCCACAGGATGACATAGCATCTTGATGCAGGCCCTTTTCACACCTTACCTTCTCTTATCACCCTCTGGTCGCAAGCCCAGCAGTACCTCTGCCAGGAAGGAAGCACAACAGGAATACTCCCCTCCACACCAGACTGGCTCCCAGTGGAAAGGAGTGTGATGGCCATGCCTCTTCCTTTTGCAGCACAGCCGGTCACTTTCCCATGCTGTGCTGGGGCAGGAAGAGCCTCCATCGTGCTTCCAGGCAATCCACAGGGCATGTAACTGCAGGACCATTGCATGATCAGGGGTCATTGACAGGGAAAACCCATCAATGATTTACTCTGTGATTGTACCAGCTGGTGATGGGAGAAGGACAGGACCATGACAACCTCTTGGAGAAGCATCATTGCAGTCCTGCTCCTCTACCATCCCCATGCCAGAATGAGAGCCTCCTGTGGAAAGGGCCACAGATTGAGGTCCTAACCATGCAGGTGGAGCATAATACTCAGTCCATACAACTCCAATGTGCTGCTAGTTCCACCTCATGTGAAATGCAGCTTCAGGTGGTAGACTGCACTCCATTTAATAGCTGGAGGAGGACATCCAGCTGCATTTCTTTAGCAAGCACAAAAGAGCAGCTTTTCAGAGAGTACACTGCAGATCCAGGACAGATATGACTGGTCGTCTCTTTGTCCTGCAGCCACCACCCCCATGACTTCTTTGCTCTTGGGAGCCTCTCAAAGAAGTAATCCAGCCCCTTACACACACACACACACACCTCATCATGTCCTTATGGCTCAGGAAAATAAGTCACCCCCTCCTTCTAGAACACTTTGGCTTTTGTGTTCCCAACATCTCAATTTTCCTTGTCCATTAGCCTTTCCTGCTTCCAAACATTTTCAAACTTTATGTCCACACCTAAGAGCTAAAAACACAATTCTTATAATTGAAAATGGGGACTTTTGGTATACTAGGAAGTGCCTGGTTGCCTCCCCAGTGTGCCCCTAAATGAAGGCTGCAGGCTCTATTCTACTCAGCTATGGCAAAATAAGAACGATTTCTTAACTGTATGTTGGATTCCATTTTCTAATTCTCCAACAATTCAGTGTGCCTGGCATTCTTCAATTTTCCCATCTAACTTCTTGAACTGTCACATTTCCATTAGAAAGCTAATTCGTTCAACCTCTAAAAGAAATGTTGACTGAGCCTGGCTTTCTCTTCCTCATTGCTGGAAGATTACCGGTTATGAGTGAAGACCAAAAATCTCCTCACGTCCAGAAGGAAACCTGGCCTTCCGTTTTATAATGATTTTGCTGCTCGAACTATAGTTATACTGTTTCGTGCTTTTTATCTGTTCCGTCTGCAAATCACATAATCCATTTGGTACACAGAAAAGGGCTGCTTGCACTGTAGAGCGTGAGGTTTGGAGATCAAACAAAACACATCCAGCAAGCTGAAGAACATCCATTCTAAAACTGAGCTCAACATACTGAACTGCCGGGGGATGGTGCTGCCTATGTCTTTCTACTGCAGGAAGGAGCAAATGTGCAGAGGGGCAATTTTAACCCCCATAGCAAGGTGCATAATCAGATTTTTGGTCCTAGAAGTAACAGGAAATCTATGTCTGGGCTTGGGATACTTCTTTGGAGGCTTGGGGCAATCAAGTGTACTTGGAGGGAACAGAAGTAATTTGAGATGGATTTTCAAGCCCCTCAAGTTGAACTGGATACTCTGGGAAACCAATCTACACCAGAGTAATCCATACCACAGCCTTGTCAGATAAGCCAGTATTGAATGAAAATGAAAATAATGGCTGAGGTGATGTCACCCTTGTTTTGTGCATTCAGAGTGTAATGTGCCACGGGAACATAGAAAAGTGCTTCATACTACCAGTAACCAGGGTCATTGGTTCGCCTAGTTCAGTATTGCCAGCTGTGCTTGCAGTCCAATATCCCTTCAGCACAATATAAATATTCATATGGGGAGATATGCTATATGAGCATGTTACCATGCTGTACACCTTTGATCTGTGATACAGTGTGACACTGTGATACAATATGATTGGCTATAAATACTGTTTAATTAGTATGAAATAAATATAAATTTTGCACTTATGGCTGAAAGCCCTGTGAAATGAAAGGACTCTGGCTGGAAGCTTCGAAGCTAGGACAAAGTATCTCAGCATGGCCAAATCATAAGTTCAGGAGGATCAGTCAGAGAGCTCAACCTTATGAGTTTTAAATGGTCCTCTAAAGTACCCAAGCCTAGGGAACAATAGCAAAGGAAGCTGCTAGAAGGAGCATACAAAGGGTTGACATACTGTTACCTCTTTCCACGGAAACTGTCCTTTTGCTCCCTCGCCTTTCCAGTCATTCCAAGCTATTGTGATTTCCCTCAATGCTTTGTCACCTGCTACAGAAATAAGTTGCTGCAAAGACAATCCAAATCTCTTTGTTGGCTCTGCCAAAGAGCAATTAACACATTCCCCTTCAAGGCAGAAAAAAGGTATTTAAACCTTGCCTCAGACCATGCCTTTTTGCCGGTATTTTGGACACACACTGGCATGTTATGCTGCATGAGGGTCTCCAGATTCCTGCTCATTGTACTGCCCTCAGCCCCCTCAGTCTGAAATATGTCACTTCAAACCTCTTGTGCTTCAGGAACAGTAACTATCACCCTCTTCATCCCAAGATCTCCAGTATCCAACCTTTCCTTCCTTTCTTTCTGCTAGCCTCATGTGGTTCATGAGACTTCTTGCTTTTTTGTGTGCGTTTGTGATTTCCTCATTCTTTTGACTTTCAACTAGTGTCCTACAGTTAATACTGGTATATGCAGGTGAAAAGGTCCCATCGTTATCCCCTCTCACAGGCCTCCTATGAACTAAAATTCCCTATCTTCCAAAGGAGATACTAGCACTACTGGAGGACCTCAAGGTCCTCCACCTTTTGGGGTAACAAGCACTATGCAGTCCCTTTGCAGAATAGCAACAGTGAGCAACACATGTCAATGATTAGGTGCCATTCTGCAATGCACAATATATCAAGCGCAACTGCAGTATAAAATATACAAAGCACAATTGCAATGTACAACATATGATGTACAATTATAATGCTCAATGTTCAACTGCAATACACAATCACAATGTGCATAGACCAGGTACAGAAGAACATGCTGTCTGTACAACTCTGTTTCTGTCTCTGTTAGCAGAATACGTCCATTGCAAGTGTATATTTTTTGGCCCTTCATGCATAGCATGACTTATTTATGTATTATGTCCCTAACTGGGTTGCCAGCCAATCAGAGATAGAAGTCTTCCAGAGTTTAAGCAGCTCTTTTCTAACAAAACCTGGAGAACTCTGTTAGCTAGGTACTAAGCTGGTTTCACTCTCTTTAGCTTTTGAATGGAGATAATATTAGATACATTCAAAGTACCATTGTGGTAAATACTGTATTTGCTGGCACATAAGATGCACCAGTATATAAGACGCACCCCATTTATACATCAGCAAATACTATAAGACACACTGGCATATAAGACACACCCCATTTTCAAACAGTGTTTTTCAGGGGAAAAAGTGAGTCTTTTACACCAGCAAATAGGGTAATACCTTATATTCTTAGTTTCCATATCACAGTGTGTTATGAGAAGTCCAGCCAGGCCAGTAGCAAAGGTTTGTTTCTGCTTGTATAGGATGATACCTAAAAAATAAAAAGGCCAGTTTCTCCTTACAGTGTGCACACAACACCAGAGGTAACTACACTTTTCTTCCTTATGAATTGTGAGTACCTCAGGAACAAAGTGGGTAGATTTCTGACACAACTTTGGCAGCCAAGGAGTAGTAAATAGTATTCTTTCTGAGGTACAGCCAATTCTTAGGAATGTTGTATCTGACTCCAATCAAAACCTGCCTGTTTCTCATCACCAGCCCAACCTTGCTTTTTTAAAAAAAATAGAGAGACAGCTGCAGTGATTGATGCAACAGATAAGAGGGCAATGAAATAACCCACGCCTCCCAACCAAAGCACAAATAAAGCTATTAGGCCTCTTATAAAAGGAGCAGGCAACCATATGCTTCAATGCAACCTGCTGTGTTTTCAGTAAGAGAAGGAACAGAGATTTAGATAAGCCTCTGTGACCTTTGGTCATGCATACAGGAAGGTCAGGATGCAATTCTATTCTGGTGTAGGCAAAGGCAAATTCCCAGGTTCAATTCCAAATTTCCATTAGAAGAGCTGGATTCCTGCCTTTACAAGTTAACTGCACTGCCATTCAAATTGCAAAATGAGTCATTTCTGTTTTGAAAGAAGCCAGTCTCCTTCAGAAGCCTCACAGAGAGTTCTGTACCCACAGTCCATTTCCCACCCCCACCCCGTAGCATACAGTGCAGTTACTAGAAACAACAGCCTGCATGTTGAATATATGAGATGATACATCCATCATCCCATCTCTGTCCAACACTATGTTTACACAAAGAACTTTCTGTGCTGCGAACTGACAGCTGGGAAAATGTGGAATGTCTGAGGCAAAACTCACACAATCACAAAGCAGCTCTTGGATATATAGAGAGCCACTATGGATTGATGGGTGGGTGCCAGGATCCAAGTGATGGATTGTGGTGAGTGAGACCCAAGTAATTACACTGAGATGAAACTTTAGGAAAGTCTTTGTGTTGATCCAAAGAGAGGCCTGAACAAGACAGCAAAATTCTTCAAAGTGCCTCATTCCATAAATGTTGTAAAGACCTGCTTTCCTTCTCCCAGACCCTTTCCATACCTTACCATTTTCCATCACTGTCCTGTCGTGATCCTAGCAGTTCCACTGTCAGAATGGGAGCATGACCCGAAAGTTCCCCTCTGTACCTGGCCAGCTGCCTGCAGGCCATTCCCTGTGCTGCACTAGGGAAGGAAACATATAGATTGCACTTCCACCATCTCTGCATGGCCACCAGTGAAAGAAGTGATGTGATTGGACGCCGTTGCCAGATTTTTTTTCCAGTAGTGAAATATCCAGTGAATGCAACAGGTGGGAACGCATTGGCAGCGGGAGTGCAACGATGTCATGCGAAAGCACAACTTGCGGACTGGCAGCAATGCATCACCCTTGCTGAACAGCAACATTGTGCAGAAATGGCCACAGACTGATGTGGCAGTTTCCCCAGTCTGCTAAAGCACCTTGCTCCCTCACTCAGCTCTGTCTTTCCCTTGAAAACACCACCTTTGTGTAAAAAGAGTAAAGCCTTTCAGATGTTATTTAGAACCCCCTTTAGTGATTAAAGGTAGCATGGTTTAGTTTAGATATAACTACTTAAAATCATTCAACTGAGCCAAAACTTATAAAAATATACTATAATCTTTATTAAAATAAAAACCAGAATAAAGCATTGGTTTTCATAGGTATGTCCAAGCTCAAACAGATCTTCAGAATGCATTTAAACAGTTTCTTATATCTTAACATCAGCACAAAGGCACAGGTCTCTCACACACAGTTCTCTGGCTACCCTTTTGCCAAAGGTTCAGCTCTCAGATTAAGGTCACACTCCCTGATCAGACTCAAAAGCGGGTTGATTTCTCATTTGTCTCTTTCTAGTCTTTCTCTGAGAAAACACACTCTTCCTACTCAACCCACCAGCTGAGTGAAAATCTCTCTGGCTAAAGAACTGACTCTTAGCCCTTGCTCCTAAAAGTCTGATCCCAACACCAATTCAATGTGCCTGCCATATAAGCATTTTCCTCCTAGGCCTCCTGCCCTTCCTTCATACTAATGGGCTCGGTTTCTCTCTGAAGTGGCTATCCTGGTTGCCTAGCATCTTTTTGCTGGGGCATCTCTACTACTCAGGGTAACCACTTCCCCAGGCTCTGTTCCACCATGGGTACAGTCCAGGACACAGATTAGAGTGGCAACGGCTTGCGTCAGGAACATGCTCTACCCTCCATAGAAATGAACACCAAAGACCAGGACATTCTTCATTATGCCCCCCACCCAGTGGTGGCCATGTGAAGAGTGCAAAGAATTCATACATTATTTTACTCTAGACTTTTAAGGGTGCTGAGCCTATTTGAGAGATAGGTTTGAGCAACCTGTATAGCTTCTTTAAAATCTGGAATAAAACTCAAAGCAGACTCATAGTACTCCTGACATGGAAACCATGAACTGCCACTTGAAAGTTCATCCCATTGGGAACATCCAAATCAGGTAGGAGTGATCATTTTGAGCTACAACAGAGAACCTGTCTTGGAAATATGGTTCTTCAAACCCATCTAACATCAGGTGTTTTTTATTTGTTAATACATCTCAAGCACTTACTTGCTGGCTAAGCAAGTCTGAAGAAGTGATCGTTACTACTTTTCTCAGTCTGTGGGGCGGGGGGCAAAATAAACAAATGAACAAGCAAACCAGAAATCCATTAGGGACCCATTTCCCTCTCTCCTTTAGTTCATTTTCCTTCATCAACAGCCAAAATCAATGCAATAAATCGAGCAAAGAGAATACTTTGCTTTTCTGGTCGACCCATTTATAGCTAAGTTGTAGCCTGTGGTCCTTTTCCTCACTATTTACCTCAGTACCTTTTCACAACTTTTAAATACATCAAAATCAATTGAGAGGGTTATTCTTAGTGGCTCTACTTATTTATTTTTAAGATATTCAATTGAAGGTAGGAATTTTAATTGATAAGTAGAGTTTTTTTCTAAAACAACAGGAGGTAATTTTATAGTCCTTCACCAGAATTCTGTAAGACCTGTTACATCACATAACTTTATAAACACTTAACTACATAGCAGAGGCACAAAGAAACCTCTTTGTTGTGATTGTGTATCTTGAAGTTGTTCCTAATGTATAGCGACTCTAAGGTGAACCTATCATGGAGTTTTCTGGAGCTGAGAACATGCGACACACCAAAGGTCATCCAGTGGGCTTCCATGGCTGACCAGGAAATCAGATCCTGGTCTCCAGGGTCATAGTTCAATGATCAAACTACTACACCATGCTGGCTCTAAGAAATCTATTTACTATATTGTAAAGCTGTGTAATGCGATATGAGCAAGAATGCTCAAGGTGTATTGGTACCCAATGTGCATCAGGACTGATGTGATACACATCAGGACTGATGTGTTGTACATCAGGACCATGCTCATTGGTCCCATTGTATATTGGTCCCATCATGCAATCACTTTGCCAGGTCTGCTACGTAGTAACATAATGGCAGCTCTCTACTAGTTATGGACATTATGCAATGGTGCAATTCCAATTCCAGCATATGTAAGTCCACTTATGAAGACATACTTCCCCAACATTTATCCTCATCTACCAAACATTTCAATCAGCCAGTACCAAACCCTACAGGTGGATTAGCTTATCAGCCCTAACATAGGGGTCCCTATTGAAGATACTAGCTTTATTTTCATTTTATGCTTCAGCCTCTCTTTCCTAACTGTCATTTGACTTTAATTCTTGGCTATGCACCACAACTGGAAATACTGTTTCTGGGATTTTGATTCTAACCAGGTGTTTTTTGGAGTCGTTTAACTTTGTAGAGTGACAATGCTGAAATTTATTTTCTAAGTGACACCAAATTGGGAGGGGTTGCTAATACGCCAGAGGACAGAATCAAAATTCAAAATGACCTGGATAGGTTAGTGAGTGGAAGCGCTATTGCAGCAAAATCCTCAATAAAGTTACGGTAGAAGTTCGCAAAGCCAAGAAATTGCTGCAGTTGTTTCAAAGTTTTGGGAATGGGCCATTTCAAAATGGAGTCAATTTTTGAGGGGTCCATTTTCAGTGAACAATCTTGAATCCTATAGCCCAAGTAATCAAAAGTTTGGGTGTCAAATTGACATTTAGAGAGATTAACCACGAGATTATTGTCTATCAGCCGTTTAAGCACTTCATGGACCAATGACACATGAGATTCCATGGAATCTGCATAAATTAGAATGTCATCCAAATAAATCAGAACCCCCTGATACAATAAGTCATGAAAAATGGTGTTCAGAAACATTTGAAACACAGACGGTCCAGATTGTAAACCAAAAGGAAGAACCGTCCATTTAAAGTTACCGAGCGGTGTTGCGAAGGTGGTAAGCCATTCAGAGCCCGGGTCCATCCTAACCCTGTGGAAAGCCTCCTTTAGATCAAGCTTGATGAAATATTTTCCTTGAACAAGGTGGTCCAAAACAGTCCGTATCAGAGGGATGGGATAACAATTGGAAGATATAACTTGGTTAATAGCAGAGTAGTTAACTATCAGCCTCGGATCCGCGCTGGGATCTTTCCTCTTTCGGAAGAAAACGGGACTTGCCGTGGGGGCTGTAGAAGGCTTGATGAATCCACGAGCCAAGTTTTTATTGAGGAACTTCTCGAGAGCAAGGAGTTCTTGTTGGCTCATGGGGTAAATTTTTGGTTTAGGTAGTTTGGCCCCGTCAACCAATTCCAGTTTACAGTCGAAATCTGTGGGGGGGGGGGCAATTTGTCAGCTTCCCTCTCGTGGAAAGCCTTATGCAAGTCCCGGTAGTGTGAAGGAATATGTTGCATATCTTCATGGGAAATGGGAAAGTTTGATTCTGAAGAGGATAGAGTGCCAGCAGTCCAGTTTATTTGGGGGTTATATTCACGAAGCCAATCGATTCCCAAGACTAATTTGAACTGCACCGCCTTGGGAACCAGAAAGCGCATGCTGTAATTGTTTTTTCCCATTTGAAATGAGATGGGCTTAGTAATTTTGCCAATTACTCCTCCAGTCATTGAGGTCCCATCCATTTGAGTTAATTTGATGGGGTGTTCCAAGGACTCATAAAGGATTTGTAAATCCTTAGCCAGTTTGGGGTGTAACAAGCTTCTGGAGCAACCAGAGTCAATTAATGCACTATGTACATGCATAGTCCCATCTCTGCCAATAAGCGTAACTGTGGTGTAGAAATGGGGAATTTTTGGAGTACTTACGGCTGTTCCCGCTGCCTGCCAGTCATCGCCGTCGTGTTCAGAATCCCCGTCTGTCTCAGATGAGGACGAAGTGGTGGATTCAGTGTCGGGAGCGAAGTTTCCTGTCGCAGCTGCCAGGGCCTTAGAAGCGCGTCTAAGTGGTTGTTTGACAGCCGCTGGCTGACTTGTGGATTCCTTATTCTTGGTGTCTGCTCGTGCTCCCTTAATCCCAGCCGGGGCTTGGTTTTCAGGGCAAGTGTTAGCAAGGTGACCCGTTTTGCCACAGTTGAAGCACATTCCTAGACGGAGGCGATTGTTCCGTTCCTCAGCGTTGAGGATGATGGGACGGCGAGGTTGTCGTTTTGCCATGTCTTGTCGTTGCCGGTTCAGCTGCACCGTCTGGGTTATTCCTTCCACTTCAGTAGCTAGCCTGATCCAACCTAGCAGGGTCTGTGGGTTGGCCTGAAGTAAGCACCCGTGTAATATATCGGGATTTAGGCCATCTTTGTATAACTCAATAAGGATTTTGTCATTCCACAGGACTTTGGTGGCCAGGTTTCTGAATTCACGAGAATATGTCCCCACATCGTTCCTGCCTTGTTTCATTCGTTTTAGTTGATATTTGTGTTTTTCCAGTAGATGAGGGTCTTCAAAACGTTCACGCAGGTGGTTCATGAAGAGCTGCAGATTTTCAGTTTCTGGGGCGCGGGTGTCATATAGGTTCGTGACCCAGTCTGCTGCCAGTCCTTTCATCCTTTGGCTGAGGTATCGAATTCGGGCCGCATCATCCCGGAAAAGATGGCCATTATCAATCATGAAATTATTTGCCATGGTCATAAAAAAAGAGAGCTTTTCCCCTTTTCCGTTGAATGACGCTTTCAGGTCTCCAACATTTCTGAGTAACGGTGGCGCTGGCGCTTGCCTGGCTGGTTGCCAGGGTGGACCAGGGGTGCCTGCTGTTGGGACGGCAGCTCGTGGTTCTCGTCCTGGTGTTCTCCCTGCCTGCGAGGGACGGAGGCGCATCTCGCGTAGCATGGTCTTGAGTTCAAGTATTTCCTCATCTTTTCTCCAGTTCCATTTCCATTTGTTTTATCTCCTCCAGAAGGGAAAGGTCTTTTGCTGATGTGTCCCATCTAGCAGCCCTTCTGCGTTTTCTCAACGACATACGTGGTTTCTCTCCCCAGACCCAGGTTTGGCCGCTGGTGGGGGTTTCCGGAGCCTCGGTCAGGCGTAAGTTTCCCTTGGTATCCATGAGCACTTCGGTCTCTGCGGCTTCATCAGATTCTGCAGATGCATGCTCTTCTGCAGTAATTGACTGGTCCGTCGCTTGATACATTTTAGGAAAGACATTCTCGAGCTTTCTGTCAGGAACAGATTCACGCTCACACGTATTCAATAAACTTGATAGAAGATTTATTGTAACATAGCAAGGGATGCTGTCTTACAGACGTCAAAGCTCGAGAGTGGGATCTGGTTCCCACACTCTACACTTAAAAGGACAGTTTCCCCTGAGACAGTTGTAAAAAGGACAAACGACCCCAATCACCATGACGACTATCTGTCCAACAGTTCCTTTGAAATTCCAGCCGGAAGGAATGTTCAACACCTAGGAATAACCTAACATTCTACTATCACCATTCCCACAGGCAGCTGCCATACAAAAGCAATAAAATGTGGGGGCACCCCGACAGGAGAGCTGGGCCAAGGCTAACAAAATGAAATTCAACAGAGAGAAGTGTAAGGTCCTACACTTAGGTAGAAAAAATGGAATACAGAAATATAGGATGGGAGACACGTGGCTGGATAGCATTATGTGTGAAAGGGATCTAGGAGTCTTCATAGACCACAAGCTGAACATGAGTCAGCAGTGTGATGCGGCAGCCAAGAAAGCCAATGCAATTCTCGGCTGCATCAATAGGAATATGGTGTCTAGATCGAGGGAGGTACTGGTACCACTCTACTCTGCTTTGGTTAGACCTCATCTTGAATACTGTGTCCAGTTCGAGGCACCCCAATTCAAGAAGGACAGGGTCAAGCTGGAGCAAGTCCAGAGGAGGGCGACCAAAATGATGAGGGGCCTGGAAACCATGCCCTATGAGGATAGACTTAGAGAGCTGGGTATGTTTAGTCTGCAGAAGAGAAGGTTAAGAGGGGACATGATAGCCATGTTTAAATATTTGAAGGGATGCCATGTAGAAGAAGGAGAGGGCTTGTTTTCTGCTGCTCCAGAGACCAGGACAAGGAGCAATGGATTCAAGCTGCAGGAAAGGAGATTCCACCTGAACCTCAGGAAGAACTTCCAGACAGTTAGGGCTGTCCGACAGTGGAATCTGCTGCCTCGGAGTGTAGTGGAGTCTCCTTCTTTGGAGGTTTTTAAGCAGAGGCTGGATGGCCATCTGTCGGGTGTGCTTTGAGGGTGTTCCTGCATGGCAGGGGGTTGGACTGGATGGCCCGTGTGGTCTCTTCCAACTCTACATTTCTATGATTCTATGATTCTATAAATGCTTGGCATGTTTCCCCTATTCTTCCAAGGAACAGTATTCTCATGAAATTGCCTTCAAAAAGAATTCTTTCTAAATATCATGCTTAATTATTGTGAAATATCTTGAAGATCTGTGATTTCATCAGTGTGGGTAATACTACACTGGTCAGCAGATCCCAGCTATTTCACACTGTAATTATGTTCATTGTTTCTGTAGCCAATCTGTCACTTGGTACCAAACATCTGACGATGAGGCTCTCTAAGCTTTACTGGGCTGGTTCTTGAATGATAGACATATAGTTTGCCACTAGAACTGAGCAAGAAGCCTCACTACTTTGATTGAATCTGTCAGAGCTTGCATTCCATTGTTCTAACCTTGAAAGGTCTGGGTCATGTCCTTACTATGATGAAGCAATATAGGACAACTTTACAGAAAGTAAATTTAATTGCCTTTTTAAAACAATTACATTTTAAATATATCAATAACTTGGTTTGGGGAAATTTTCTAGAGCTTATGCTCTTCACAGTTCTAGCCAGCTCTAGCTAGCATTTATATGGTCAAAGCTGATGGGAGTTGTCCCAAATGCCTTGGCTAGTGATCAGTGATTGTGAAAGCTGAATCCAAAACACCTGGAAGACCAGAGTTTGGGAAACAATGTTCTAATCTATCAAAACTGGAGAACTGCTTGTTCCCTACTCCTGGTCAGAAGAAAAAATGAAGTTTACCAGGCCTTTTCCCTACTTCTGGAAAGCAGATTTTAGATGAGATGGACCTTTTGCTCTATCCATCAAGGCAATTTTTTAATGTGTAATTTAATGCATAATTATTGCATCCCATCCTCAATAAAATCCATGTAGGATCATAGTTCTGCATCATCTGCCTCAAAATATCTAGCCAGATGCATCATGGCAAGCTCACAAGCAGAAAAGGCAATCAATAGCCATCTTCTGTTATTGATCCAGAATCCTGTTATTCAGAGACAGTGCATCTCTGATCCTAAAAGCCAAGTTATTATGCATGGGTAGTTGCATCTTCCACAAACTTGTCTAATCCCCTTTTGAATTTGTCTTGGTTGCTGGCCATGAGCATACCTGCTTCTAACCACAAATTCCATGGTTTTACTGTACCCTGTGTGGAGAAGAGCTGAATTTCTAATATAATGAGATAGGGAACAGCTCTATTTCTGTTTTCTTCATATCCTGCATAATTTATATACTTCTATCATGACTTCCCTTACTCAACTCATTCCCCTTTAAATTAAACAGCTCCAAACAGTAATATCAACATTACAGAGTCAGGAACAAAATTCATTCACTGAGAAAAAAAAATAACAAACAGGATAAAATCGACAAGTAAGTTAAAAGCAGCACTTCTTATATCAGTTCATTTGTTTTGTCATTTTAGGTGTTGAGGCATTTAGCAGGTTCCAGGAGTTTTATCAGCAGTGTTATGATTGTCCAGATATAAGATATCTGTCCAGAAATCAAGACAGTGGGAAGATAGTCTCCTTGGTTATGTTCCTGTGTTAACAAATTCAATAAATGAATACATTTCTCAATGAAGGTGTCATCACTTATTTGTCCTTTCATAACACTTACGTTGAATTGCTTAAATACTCTAAAGGCACCAGATCCTGTCTAATCTTGTAAGCTAAGCAGGGTCAGCTCTGACTAGTACTTGGATGCCAAATAATATCAGGTGCTGACGGCTAGATTTCAGAGGAAGGAACCAGGAAAACCAATTCTGAGCATTCCTTACCTAAAGCCATTTCAACACTTTACCCTTCTCTGTCTTCATCCCATCATGATCCCAGCATGGGAACAAGACCCGAACACTTCCCTCCACATCTGGCTGACCACCTGTGAAAGAGCAGCACAAGTGGCATGCACCTTCCTTCTGCAGTGCAGCCAGCCACTTCCCATGCTGCACTGGGGAAGGAGGTACCTAAATGCCCTTTCTCCTTTTCTACACAACCGGCAGTGATGGGAGAGTCACATGATCAGGGGCCACTACCAGATTTTTTCTGGTATTGGAATAACCTGTGATTGAGACAGGTGGGGATGTTTTGGCAATGGGATTGCAATGATGTTATGTGAAAACATAACTCATGGACCAACAACAACACGACCCCATCACAGGACAGTGATGTCGTATGGAAATAGCCTAAGAAAACCCTATGGAATTAATGGGGTTGCCATAAGTCAACAGTGACTTGAAGGCACATACAACTCTTATGTTATCTGATAATTTTTCCAGAAGCCAAACCTTCTCCCACCAGTCGTTTAATGCTACTTCCCTTGTTTTTCATCTCCTGTTTTGACACAAGCTGCTGTGATAAAGAAAGTGATTAGGTTTTTGTATTGCAAATGTTTATCATCCCTGGAATAGATGAGAAGTAACATGAGGCCTGGGCAATATTTTAAGCCTTGCTTGATAGTGATTGAGATCAGGATTAGGAATTATGCCAAAATCAGTGTCCTTGGGGGCAATCAAGTCACATATGAGTGTATGTTCCTTTGACTGGGTGAATAACAAGCAACACCTGCTGAAATTCCTTCATCTGCACAATCATTAAAGGTACAGAAGCTTTCTCCAGTTTATAGTCTGACAGTGCAAGCTGGTAGTTAACATTAAACAGGTAGTTCCTCCTGTAGCAGAAGCATTGACATAATTTTTTTAAAACTCTCTCAGGGACAAGTTTATGGATTGGTTCAACAGACTACCAAGTGCCCTCTAAGGTCTTTGCCTTCAGAGAATGTTTTAAGGAAAATCTGAAAATGTATCTTTCCCCCTGCTTCCTTCAGTTAGACCTTGGCGTCTTACACTCCTTGGAAAGTGGGCTGTGGCTTAAAAAAGTTATTGCACATTGGAAAATGGGATTGATTTATGATGAAATTGATCTGCCTTCCAATCTGCACTGATGGTTAAGGCATTAGTGGTAATGATATCCATTGCTTCAGCGCTTAAAGAAAGCCAGAGGACTTCTCAACAGCTATTTTCTCACGTCAGGTTTTTCCCCAAAATGTAAATACTGAACATATGACTACCCTCAAAGCCAGAGAACTCTTTGGACTGTCATCTGTGCTTTGGTTACTATTGCTCTCAATGGACCTGGCTTTTACACAGCTTAGGAAAGTTACTTTTTAGACTACAACTCTCAAATTGCTGCATCAGCCAGGGGGATTTGGGGCATTCTAGTTTAAAAAGTAATGTTTCCAAATTCTGGATTTCCTCATCTAGGGACAGGAGCAAGTCTCTCAAATCCAGGAAAAGGTTGTTGTTATTTACAACAAATAAATTTTAAATTTTGTAAGTTGCCTTGGGTCCCTTGGCAAGAGAAAGGTGTGATATAAACCGAATGAATGTAGAGGAAGGAGAGGGCTTGTTTTCTGCTGCTCCAGAGACCAGGACAAGGAGCAATGGATTCAAGCTGCAGGGAAGGAGATTCCACCTGAACCTCAGGAAGAACTTCCTGACAGTTCGTGCTGTCCGGCAGTGGAATGTGCTGCCTTGGAGGGTAGTGGAGACTCCTTCCTTGGAGGTTTTTAAGCAGAGGCTAGATGGCCATCTGTCGGGAGTGCTTTGAGGGTGTTCCTGCATGGCAGGGGATTGGACTGGATGGCCCGTGTGGTCTCTTCCAACATACATTTCTATGATTCTATGATTCTATGAATGACATATTTTTTTTAAAAAAAAATTAGAAGACAAAGACATTCTGGAGGAGAGAATTGTCTAAACAGCTCATGTACTAAGAGTATTGTATTTTTTAAAAAAAAATCTGCAAAAAAGCACATAGGGCATGAAGAAAAATGATTATGACATAAACCCATTTCTGCAGAGATTCCCCTTCATATGCTGCCATGAGAAATACAGAACCACAAAGGGGGATCAGCAACAGCCATCCAAGCACTTTTCCAGAAAGTTCTACTCTGACCATTTCCACACTACATTGTTATAGTGCTATTATTCCACTTTCAACATCCTATGGAGCCCTGGTGGTGCAGTGGTTAAATGCCAGTACTGCAGCTACAATGTTGTGAGTTCGATCCTGCAGTGCTCTAGGTTGACTCAGCCTTCCATCCTCGCATAGTTGGTAAAATGAGTACCCAGCTTGTTGGGGGCAATTAGCTAAACACATTGTAAACCGCTTAGGGAGTGCTTTGCACTGATAAGTGGTATAGAAATGTAACTGCTATTGGTATTGCTATGGAATGCTGGGGTTTGCAGTTTAGAGAGGAGCCTTTAGAATTCTCAGCCAGAGAGCTCTTTGGCTTAGTAAACTACCAACCCCAGAATTCCACACAATGGTGAAAGTGGAATAATAGCACTATAACACTGTAGGCAGAAAGGCCCTCTGTTCCATTCCTTGTCCTCTGGTAATATTATGTGAGTATTCTATAGCCACTGAGCATGCTCAAACCTTCTTGGACTGTTTGGGGACCCCATCCTTAGTAATGATTTCACTCTAGCTTTCTCAGACAAAATGTACACACAGAGAGCTAAGGACGCCTTCCAGATATACACAATTTCCACACAATAGTGTTAAAGTGCTGCTATTCCACTATCACCCTCCTATGGAATTCTGGGGTTTGTAGTTTAGGGAAGGGCACTTCGAATTCTCAGCCAAAGAGCTCTTTGGTCTCAGTAAACTACAAACCCCAGAATTCCACAGGGTGTTGAAAGTGGAATAGCAGCAGTTTAACACTGTAGTGCGGAAATGGCCATAGATAGAAAAGCTTTCAACCAAAACTGTTATGGAGGGCTGTTTAGTGCCCTTTTCCTCAAAGAAAATTCTGTTGTGCTTGTTGGAGTACAACACCTGTACAGTCAGTCATTTTTAAAAAAAATCAGGGCTGGCAAGGTCTGTATCATGACTCTAAGTAGCTGAATCTGTAGCTGCTCTGCATGAATCTGTAGCTGCTCTGCATTCAATAACACAATGTATTCACAATTTCAGCACTGTTGCCACAATCTTAATTCCCCTCTCCAACCTACTTTAACAGGCAGCAGCCACACCAGGAGATAGAAATTGTTCTGCTGGCAATTGGAATGCAGCAGGGTGGTGTTTTCACCCCTTCTGTCAACGAGCAAGACTGCAACAATTGGAAACAGGACCCCATTGCAGTTCGTTGTCACAGCCTTCCTTACTGGTAGGAAGGGGTGGAAACATTTGCAGTTGGTCAGCCCAGGAGATTTTACTTAGTTATGTATTCATAACTAAATAGGTGATGTAGAATATATGGACCTCTGGTTTTTTTGACAGGATAGAAGTCCTCATCTGGATCTTTTCTGTCAGATTGCACAAACAATCTAACAGGACAATGTGTTAGTCACAACTCCTGAAGCACTGGAGGGACACACTAAAAACAAACAAAAACAAACAAACAGGTGAAGTGTCCTCTTCAATGACAGTCGACAAATGCAAGACTGACTCCACCCCACAAAGCCATTCCATACTCCTGCCAACAGTGAAGGTGGGAAAGCAGGTTGTCAAATCAGCACTGTAGGTTGAACCCACTTCCACCAGGACGTGTTATAGTACTCTGATGGTAGCCCTCTCCAAAATATATCCACATGGGAACAGGAAGACTTTTTTTTCAAAATAAACAATCAAAGTAGTCTGGAAATATCTGGCATATAAGAGAAGACACCTGAAGCAGTGGCCTGGAGAAAGTATCGCATACTGTGAGTGAGCCAGACATTAAAATGTGTGAGGCACAAGGCTAATATATATTGCCCCTTGACCTCAAGACCTCTCACCATTTTTGTTACCTTCTTTCTCTGGACAAACTCCACGTTGGGTGGAGGAGCTTGGTTTACCCCATTCTGTACACAAACTTTTTTTTTTTTCAATTTGGGTTGAATCATATAAGAAGTGAACCAAAAATTATCACCATGCCTAAAATCCACCTGCCTTAGACCAAAGAGGAAGGATGATTTCCATTCACAAGTCTTTTGTACATTATTTATGTAAGAAGGGAAAACTGAAAACTGCAGTGAAGTAGCCTTTTCCCCCTTTTGGATTCCTGGAAGCATCCACTTAGCATCCCTATTAGTTGCAATTATCTAGCTGTATTGATTGTCCTGTTAATGTTATCTGAGGAATAAGGGCCATCTTTAGCCCACAAGCTAATGCTGCCTTCTGTCAGTTTTAATATCAGCCCCTCCAAATGGAAAAGCAGTCTTCATACAGCCTTCTGGTTTTATCCCAGCCACTTAGCAGCTTCCAGATTGGGTGACATGTAAATGAAAGGTATATTGTCTATGCCTTCTCTTTTTATGTTCCTAAGGGTAAATATCTGAGTAGAAGAAGCTAAGCATGTCTAATTCCACTGACGTTAATGTGAATTATTCAATCATTTTAATTTTGGCCTTCATTGCAAAACCACTTGGAGACTTGAAAGTGATCTCTATAACTAATTTGGACCCTTTAAGAAGACTTACATAGCTTACTTTTATAAATATCTTACAGATGCAAGTACCTGCATTCCATGGACTCTATGTCTACTAATAAGTATATAGAACAAATGCCACCCAATTCTAACTGGAGTACATGCCTACCATGTCACTGGAGAAAAATACCTATCTACCAATACAGAATAACAGAGCAGAAGAAAGTTATTTTTTGGAGTAGAACTCACAGAATCTCTTGATCATCACCAGGAAAGTGACTTTTGTAAACTCTACTTGTTATAGTGAAAGACTGTCACCATGTTGGAACAAGAAACTTGACAGATGTCTAGTCTTCTCATAGGCCTACCCGTACATTAAGACATTCAACAGAAGACTTTTTGTGAATGCTCCCATGACCTAATTTAAGATGGGTGTCTATCATGAATAGGCTCTTCTCTGTGGCAGAATGAGTCTTATGGTAGATGTCATCTTCTGTCAATGCACCCTGGGATGTGCTGGTCACCTGTGTCATCTACCATAAAGGTTAGTAGTACTAACTAGTGGGCTCATTGGCTGGAGGACTCTGGGAACCGTAGTCCAAAAAGTGAATTTTCAATCTTCTACAACAAACCCAACCCGCAGACTCAGGAGTAATTAAGGATGCCAAGACTACTCATAAACATCCAAATAATAGATAAGTGTTAGGAAACCCTGATGAGAAGAATCCTGGAGACATCAAAATCTCTGCACTTTCAGACTTATTCTGCACAGAAAATGTATGGTTTTTACACAGAAAATTGTATTTTCAGCATAGAAAAATGTCATTTTCTATGAAAAAAAAAATCATCAGTGGTTTTTTCATAGAATAAATCTTGAAGTGTGAATAGTTCTCAGAAACTCCTGAGTTTACAGGGACTTTCTCACATAGAGAAGAAAAATGGTGAAATCATTTGTTCTTGCCAATGAGAATGAACTCAATGAAGATTTGCCTATCCTGATCACTAGATAATGAGGGGAAAGTGGATGTTTTGATTGTGGGAATCTGTGAAGGCAGCTGCTTGGTGCTGTTGGAAAGAAGAAGCCAGTCTGATTCAATAGGGCACTTCTAATTTTAGTAATTAATTTGTTTTACTCATTTATCAGTTACATTTACTTATTGCATTTAAACCACACCTTTCAATGAGTTTAAGGTGACATCCTCTCTCCTTTAGCCTCTACAGCAACCCTGGGAGTAAGGTCAGGAAGAGAGAGAGATTAAGTGAGTAGCCTGTCACTCGTGCCTTTTCCACACCCTATCCTTTTTTGCAAAGTCCTCTGGTGGGGATCCTGACATTGGTTTTGCTGGGAGGGGAATGCAATGGGAACACTCCCCTCTGCACCAGCAGGTTCCATAGTGAAGAAAGTGTGATGGCCATGCCTATTCCTTCCTCTTCCTTCCACTTCCAGCATGTACCTTCCCAGGTTGTGCTGGGGCAGGAAGTGCAGCCATTGCTCTTCCCGGGCTTCTGCAGGACAAGGAAGACTGCAATGGTGGACTGATTGAAGGTCATTGACAGGGAAAACCCATTAATGATTTAATCTGTCATTGTCCTACTGGAGACAGGAGAAATATGGGACTGCAACAACATCATGCAGAACCAGGTTGGGAAGGTGGTTCAGGGCTCCAATGAGTTTCACTGAGTTCACTGTGGAGTTGAATCTGAATCTCCCCATGTCAACACTCTTAAACAACAACAGTGCCAGCATGCTGTCTTTCTTCATTTTCTTTTGAAATGCCGCAGTCACAAACATAAGAAAACGGGGCACACAATTTGTACATGCAGGAAAATGCCAGGGATTTTGTACACAGAGCCAGGAGCATTTCATAGGCAGTGAAAAGTAAATGAGGGCATTCGTGCTCTATGCCCCCTGTACTGAATTATAAGTCTCACCTGTCTTCAACTCACCTGTTCCTGTCTAAGATAACATAGCATGACTTTGGAAGGCTGAAAGAGGTGCAGACTCAGGCACTCTACATGTTTCTCCAAAAGCAGTGAAGTTGTAATCATAAAGTAAGGTAGTTATAGCATCATTACTGGACAAAGAAATTCACTACAATTAAAAGTTATATGCAGCTATTTACTTCCTAGTTCTGGGCTGCACATCCCACTGGACTTTTTGGCGGTGGGGGGAGAGGTTGTGTTAGTCCTGAAGTAACATGCCTCAGATCAAGTAATCTTATCTCCTAAAAACAGCTCACACACACCCTAGTGCTAGCTAAGTGATTGCTATTGGCTCTCTAACTTCTCTTCCTTAAAGGGTTTTTTTCCTTACCACCCCTCCTTCCCACACATTTGATGGCTCAAGTTTCTCTGGACTTCCCAGTGCACAATGCTGTGAAGGTGAAGGCTGCTTAGGGTGACTGCGGCTTGTGGAGGCAGATTTATGGAAATGTAAGGGAGCAGTTATTGGAATTATTAGAATAACTGCAGGCTGAGGAAAGAGTGTGGGTGGATGAGAGTCCCAAGATCTAGCCTCAGATATCTCACATATGACATTGGACCACAGGTCCACTTCCAAGCAGAGCTTCTGCA
>CAOLHI010004495.1:0-112826 GCA_948474755.1 Ctenosaura bakeri | reverse complement strand
CACACTGGACTGTTCCGGAACAATGGATTAATTTTAGAATTTTAGGATCGCAACCAGAACTCTAAAGCAACTAGTTACAAAGTATTGTTTCTATGTAATTAATTCCCTTTTCTAGTAACAAGGATATGTTTAAATTACATTATGATTCTAACTGGAGGAGGGATAGCCTTACTCCTTTTGTGGTGTAGTGGAGGGCTTGAATTACTTTGAGAGATTTGAAGAGCATTTATGATCATAAATTGCTGATTTCTGCAGAGAGTTGCAATTTTAAGCAAGGGGCTTTGCAGTTATTCCCTCCATGGGCTTGGCTTTCCTCGGGTGGTTTTGTACCTGGAAAGAGGAAAGATGTCTGCAAAGGAGTGATTTTGTCCTACAGAGTGGAGGATCACCCTATCACCATCCCAATCCCTGCTACTCCTGCATTCAAAGGGGAAGATTTGGGATGCTGTTATCGTTTGCTGACTGTGCTTCCCTGTGAGCCATCTTGCCCTTTTAAACTTCTAGATGATTAGTCTAGGCAGTGTCACTTTCTAAACAGAAATGCACAAAGTGGATTATTTATAAATATATTTTTGTCCCTGGGTGCTTTCTTCTGCACGCTGAAGACTTGCAAAGAGAGGATGTTTTGTTGACATTCCTTTTCTGTGCCACAGTTTCCTTTTCACCAAAAACTGCGGGATTGCAAAAGAAATCCCACCTCTGACTTTTAGGGATCTTTGAGCTTTTATTCAGCTATGAGCTCTTTGACCAACTGGCTTTTCTAGGGAAGGACAGGTGTGCCTTTTTTGTAAAATGTACCTTTTGTAAAGTGTAGCTTTAAAAGTTTTAAAAAGATGCTCCTTGCTCTCATGTATCGCTGCTGGCGCACGGAGCGCAAAATGCAGAAGGAGGCGTCCGATACCTCTTTCCGCAGTGCCTTTTTCCTTGGATGCCCCTTGGCTGTTGAAGGCACCCTTTTGCACCCCAGCAGCCAATCAGAGTCCAGGAAAGGTGCAGCTATGCCTGGACGTCTTCTCCTTTCTGCCGCACTGGTTGTTGTATGTGTGCCTTTGAGTGGTTCTTGACTTATGGGAACCCCAAGGTGAAGCCGTCATGGTGTTTGGTTGGCCAGATTTGTTCAGAGATTTGCATTGCCTTCCTTCAAGGTGAGAGAGTGTGACTTGCCCAAGGCCACCCACTGGGTTTCCTTGGCCAAGCAGGAATTTGTGGGAATTCAAACTCTGCCAAGAGTATCAGGGCCAACAAATTCCTCACTTGAGCCATTTCCGCACTAGGCTGTTATAGCGCTATCATTCCACTTGCAGCATCCTATGGAATCCTGGGGTTTGCAGTTTCGGGAAGAGCTGGCCGGCCCCTCCCTAAACTGCAAACCCCAGGATTCCTTAGGATGTTGAAAGTGGAATCAGAGCACTATGACAGCCTAGTACAGAAATGGCCTGTTCTGCAGACAATTTGATTGTCCAGAAGGTGGAAGAGCCAACAAGGGGAACAGCTATTTTAGATCCGATCCTGTCCAACAATGTTCTGGTTAACGGGGTGGAGGTGATGGGATCCTTAAGTGGAAGTGACTTTGGATTTTGGAAGTGACTTTGTTATACAGTGGAAAGGGGGAGCCAAGCATAGACTGATAAACATTCTAGAATTTAAGAAAGCTGATTTCAACAAAATTAGGGAAATCTTGGGAGTGATCGCATGGTCAGGAGAGAATGGAATTCGTGATGGACAGGAGTTTCTTAAAAGCGAGGTACTGAAGGCACAGTTTCTAACAATTCCAATGAGGAGGAAAAATGGGAGGTGTCTAAAGAATTGAGGATGGATGTCTAAAGAACTTCACCTTTTGTGAATTTAAATCCACTTCTTCAGATGCACTGACAGATCACAGCCTTCCAGTCCACGGTGTTTAAGCACAGGGACAAAATGGGATAGAGTGCCATCGGACACAGAAAGATGCAAATGGTGACCCTGGCCATAGAACCATAGAAATGTAGAGTTGGAAGAGACCCCAGGGGCCATCTAGTCCAACCCCCTGCCATGCAGGACACCCTCAAAGCACTCCTGACAGATGGTCATAGAATCATAGAAATGTAGAGTTGGAAGAGACCCCAGAGGCCATCCAGTCCAACCCCCTGCCATGCAGGAACACCCTCAAAGCACTCCCTTGGACAGATGGCCATCCAGCAGCTGCTTAAAAACCTCCAAGGAAGGAGACTCCACTACACTCCATGGAGGCAGCAGATTCCACTGCCGGACAGCCCTGACTGTCAGGAAGTTCTTCCTGAGGTTCAGGTGGAATCTCCTTTCCTGCAGCTTGAATCCATTGCTCCTTGTCCTGGTCTCTGGAGCAGCAGAAAACAAGCCCTCTCCTTCCTCTACGTGGCATCCCTTCAAATATTTAAACATGGCCATCATGTCCCCTCTTAACCTCCTCTTCTGCAGACTAAACATAACCAGCTCTCTAAGTCTATCCTCATAGGGCTTCATGGCTTCCAGGCCTCTCACCATTTTGGTCGCCCTCCTCTGGACTTGCTCCAGCTTGTCAATATCCTTCTTGAATTGGGGTGCCCAGAACTGGACACAGGATTCAAGATGGGGTCTAACCAAAGCAGAGTAGAGTGGTACCAGTACCTCCCTCGATCTAGACACCATACTCCTATTGATGCAGCCGAGAATTGCATTGGCTTTCTTGGCTGCCGCATCACACTGCTGACTCCTGTTCAGTTTGTGGTCTATGAAGACTCCTAGATCCCTGTCACACGTACTGCCATCCAGCCACGTGTCCCCCATCCTATATTTCTGTATCCCATTTTTTCTACCTAAGTGTAGGACCTTACACGTCTCTCTGTTGAATTTCATTTTGTTCGCCTTGTCCCAGCTCTCCAATCTTTCAAGGTAATTTTGAATTTTGATCCTGTTGTCTGGCGTATTAGCAACCCCTCTCATAAATCTTCAAAGAGCCGTGTGGGGTGATACAAGTCCTTCAGGTAGCAGGTGGTAGTCTTTAAGGTGCACAGCTAGTACTGAGATGTGGCAGCAATAAACTTGATTAACAAAAGTCATTTGTTGTTGTTGTATGCCTTCAAGTCATTTCTGTCTTATGGCAACCCTAAACCTATCATGGGGTTTTCTGGGGGCTGAAAGTGTGTGACACACCCAAGGCCACACAGTGGATTTCCATGACACGTGCGGAATTGAACCCTAGTCAGCTTACTTGGACTCAAAACGTTCTCTGGGGAGGTTCCATTTGTTGTATACGCAGTTGTGATGACTTGTGCTATTCCTATAGGCAGTATGCCATGAAATTATTATGGCCATTCATACTTTTGGTAATGGATTGAAATGTATAGATATATTCCAATTCAGCTGTTTCTCTTTCTAGCTTTCCTCTGAAATTCATTTTTTATTTATTTATTTTTGTCCAAGGGATGCAACATGTAAGTCCTATACTGTCTGTCCATGGAAGTTGGAAAGTTTGCAGGCTGTTTGTGGGTACTGCCCTAATGCCAGATTTGTGTCCATGTCTCTTCTTGGGTTGAGTCTGCCCCGTTTGTTTCAATGTTGAGGGTGGAGAGGTGGTTGCTAACATAGTTTGGTGTGTGTCAGTTGGAGAATGAGTAAGTGAATGCACCTGTTGCAGGTAACATGACTGGCACCTGTAATGTTGCTTCCAAAGTAGAAGTCAGTAGAAGATTTCTGCACCAGACGGTTATAGCGCTGTTATTCCGCTTTCAGCATCCTATGGAATCCTGGGGTTTGCAGTTTCGGGAGGGGCCGGCCGGCCCCTCCCGAAACTGCAAACCCCAGGATTCCATAGGATGCTGAAAGCGGAATAACAGCACTATAACCATCTAGTGCAGAAATGGCCAGTAGAGTTTCCTCTCCCTGGTGAACCACCAAAGAGAACAAATTAAGTCCATCCAAAGTCTTCCTCTCCTGTTATCAAGGGACATGTCAGTTTCTCGGAAGAAAAACACAAACGATCAATGCACAAATGTTTTCCTTATTGCTTTTCCAGCCCTGCTGATATCTCCATGTCCTTCTTTTATTGTATCTGTTATCAGACCATGAAAGGTAAGAAAACAGGGGCGATGTTTGCTCTGCTCCTGGAAGAAGGCTGCTGATGTTGGAGTCTGCAAAAATTGTTCCGAGCAGCACAAAAGGTCTTTGCCAGGCCTTTCCCAAAAGCTCCAGCAACATCGTGGAAGGGCACGGCTGGCCCCGGGCTTGGATCTTTCCCCTTATCAGTCCTCCAGAACAGGGAGCAAGTTCCTCCAAGTGGCTTCTAGTGGCTCTCTTTCTTTCTTTGCCTCGTTCTCTTGTCCACCTCACCATTTTCTGCCAAATTTCTTCTGCCCCTGAGATGGTTTGCATTGGGCTCCATCCTTGTTCAAGACCCAGCAAGGTTTTGTGGTTTGAGCACTGGCCGATGGCTCTGGAGACCAGGGTTCATATTCTTGCTCTGGCATGGAAATTTGCTGGGTCACCTTGTGCAAGTCACACTCTCTCAGCCTCAGAGGAAGGCAAGGGCAAACTCTCTCCAGCTAAATCTTGCCAAGAAAACCCATATCATACATTTGCCTTAGGGTCATGGTAAGTCGGGAATGACTTAGAGGCACACACCAAAAACATTTGGTAGAGTTGGTGGGGTTCTTAAGTATTTAAATGGCACATTCTGAGCAGCTATGATTCATTCTTTGCTCAAAGCAGAGAAGGTAGTGATGGAAAATCAAGTTTTCTTCGCTGTCGCTGAAGATAAAAAGATAAAAAACAGGTAGCTTGATGCTCTCTGAGCTGCTTGAGGTGGGCTGCCTCACTCTGGCATGAGGATCAGGAATGCATTGCATTGCATTTCATCCTCTCTGTCGCTGATGGTCAATGGATAGTGGAAGTTTTTATTCTATGCATCTTCCATACATTAGATGCCCCATTGCTTTCTGCACAATTGCTCCGCTTTCCAGAAAGAATGTAAAACTACCACTGGTCAAAGAAAGAGGAGATCAACCCCAGTGCAGAAAATGGTACTGTATATTTTTAAAGAAATGTGTTACCCTGTTTTCTGGGGGTCCCGGGAGAGGCGCCCAAATAACCAAACCACAATAATGCAACTTTGGGGAGAATTGGAACACTCACTACAGCTAGCGAGAGGCAGGGTAACGTAGCAGGATCTTGCAAGCCGGCGTCTACAGAGTCAGGTCAGTCAAGCAGTCAGACGGTTTTAAAATAGCAAAAATGATGTTTTATTGAAAGACAAACAAGCAGTAAATACACCACAATCACACAGCTAACGGAAGGATTGGAAATAGGGATTTTCGGGGGAAATGGGCGATACGACACCTGTCTCGTAGTCCTGAAGAAGTTTGAAGATTGAGTTTGTGGATATGGAGTCTCAGTACGTGGGACTGAGGGGACAGCTCGCCAGACAAAGCAGCAGCAAGGCTGGATGGAACCCAGGAGCGATCTGAGGTGGTCCGGGAATCGGGGGTTTATATAGGGTGAATTGTGACTGCAGGCCATACCTTACTCGGTGACAATAATGCGAGTTTGGAGTGGAACAAAGCTTTGGAAAGGTCAGGTTTTAGCATGACTGACTTAGCGTCGAATCAACAATAGTGTAGCCAGTATGCAAATGCAGAGCACTTAGTACAGCTTTGTAAGGTTTACCTGCTCGGGGCAGGGAGCCTTTGTTAGTATTGCGCATAAGCAAAAAGGGTGTTTGCCGGAGAGGTCCCTGAAGCGACGAACCGGCTGTATCTGGCCTGCCTGGGTGGAGAATGGAATGTCCAGCAATTACCGACCGCGCCTGTTTACGTGCTTGTCCGGAGGCCTCGCAAACACGTGGAGCGGGGTGGCAGAGGAAGGCCAAATGGGTCTGATATCAAAACGGTATCATGTGCTATCTCTGGGTAGGCCTGGACCACAGTAACAAATGCTCCAACAAATCAGTGTTCTTTTTGAGTCTTCCTACTGTTTAGGTGGTGGGAGCAGGGAGCTTTTGTTTGATGCGGAAAAGGAAAGGGAATCCCTGCACAGGACACAGAGAAGACGATGCCAGGCAATGTGCATCGCTTGAGTCACCAAATAAAGCCACGTGGGAACAGGCTATAGGTCTCACAGCAGGGGTGAGCATGGGTTCACACATGAAGGTTCGGCTGCTGCTTTCTTTTGCGCTTTTGAATTTTTTTATACTTCATTTCTTTATGGGTTTAATTTCACTCCTAGGATAGTTTACGTGGGTACAAAAAGGGCTCTGTGTTGGGAACTGTTCTAGGGTCCTAATCCATCTTAATCCACTCTCGTTTGAAACAAGTAAATTTCTCAGTACCATCCATTTTTAAAAGAAGAAAGAAAACCACATTTTAAAAAAATCCATAAAAGCTGAGACCTACAAATCATCAGAGGTGAGCCTTCTAAGAGACTGACAGATAGAATATAAAATCTTTCTCTCTTTCTTTCTCTCTTTCTTTCTTTTGGCCTCCCTCCCCAGGTGTGTGCAGGTAAAGCTCCCTGAACAATTTTGGCTTTTATAATTTTTTAAAAAACCTCCGTACCTGTTCACATAAGGTTAGAAGGCTGATTTCATGAAGAATTCTGACCCATGCTCGAGATGTCCTAAAGGAGTATGAGATCTTTTGTGTTTAGACTGCCAGCCTCCTTCA
This sequence comes from Ctenosaura bakeri, assembly GCA_948474755.1. Lineage (NCBI taxonomy): Eukaryota > Metazoa > Chordata > Lepidosauria > Squamata > Iguanidae > Ctenosaura > Ctenosaura bakeri. Next base: position 106,173 of record CAOLHI010004495.1, on the reverse strand, counting down.
TCCTTTGAAAGCTCACCGTTGCAGAGACATGGTGAAACTTCCTTGCAATACAAAGTTTTGGGGCAATAAACTTTCAGTGGGTGGTAACTATATGCCTGAGCAAAAATAACTGAGTAGGGGCATCTTAAAGAGTAGTGAATTTTATTTGGCCTGAGCATTTGTGGAGTCACTTCATCTGACCCATAACATAAGCCGCAGGCCATGGAAAATTATGCCAAATAAACTTTGCTAGTGTTTGTAGTAATGGAGGACTTTCCTTCTTGCATTGCTTGTAACCAACTGGGCAAAACTAGTCTCTCTCTCCTTTGAAATCATCGTGTTGTGGCAAGTAAAGCTTTGCTTATTTCATCCTCAAGGGCCAGGAGACAAAATTTCAAAACGTCCATCCCAGTTAGGTAAACATTTTTGCACATTTTCCCTGCAATTCCCCAGAGAGGGCTCTATGGGGTGGCAGGAGTAGTGCACCCCTGTGCGCAAGGCTGGTAAAAGATGGACTCCCAAGGGTTATGCAGTGCAGAAGCAATCAAAGGCATTCAAAGAGTGCAAGTGTGAACCATCTCTCCACCCTAACAAGTGTCATTTCCGCACTACACTCTTATAGCACAATGATTCCACTTTCAACATCCTATGGAATCCTGGGGTTTGCAGGCTGGTCCCTCCCAAAACTGCAAACCCCAGGATTCCATAGGAGGTTGAAAGTGGAATAATTGCGCTATAAGAGTGTCGTGCAGAATAGCCAAGAACTCTGCAAGCAGGTGAGCAACGAAGAAAGGCTGAGTCTACTCTCAAACTTCAGATCTTTCCCCAGCCTCAAACTGCAAAGCCAATCCAAAAAGTACCCAGCAAGGTCACTCAGGCAAGTCAACCTTTTCATGTCATTGGCCATGGGCGTGAGTGACCTTGCTCCCTCCTCCTCTGCTGTTTCCAACACTGCTTTTTCGTGCCCTCCTGGCATCAGCACCCAGGGCACATTCCCTTCTTGCCCCACTCTAGATATACCTCTGCTGTTAATCTTTGGGGATGACAATAGCAGTGACTCCAAAACCCATCTGCCCAGCGGCAGAGGCCCAACGCACCACATTAAGGGATGGAGGGGCTTGTCCACTCATATGAAAATGTGTCACGGTGGACCGATCTCAGGGCCTGCCCTTGAGCCTCCAGTCCTCTGGGTGGGAGGAAGGAATCTCAAAGTAAGAGGTGTGTGTGTGTGTATGAACAGTTGACTCTCCACATCAGCAGGTTTAACTTTCATGGATTATTTGCAAGTTCCTCCAACCCATTCCACTCCTCCAAGCAGTTCTTTCTAGGGGAACCTTCCCTCTCAGGGGCTCCAAACAAGCTGCACAGCCTTTGAAAATCCTGCCTCTGGTCATAGTCATTGTCCTCCTCCTCCTCCTCCACCAGCTGCTGCCTAGCCAGCTAAGCATGGCTCACACCCCAATTTCTCATCACCATAAACCCTCTCCCAATGCACCCTCCCACACCCGAGGAAGGGAATAGGCAAGATTCACCATGCTGCCCTTTCCCCTCTCCTTTCCCTGGATTGGACCCTGGGTGCTTGCTCATGCCTCAGTCCCCTCCCTCCCCTGACATTTTGGATATTTGTGTCTTTTTCCACTTTTGCAGGAGTCCCAGAATCCAACCCCCCAAATGCGGAGGGCCAACTATACATGTGTTTTCCTTATTTGCTAGACTTGGTGCTTTTTATTTGAATGGGATCTGTGCTTGCTTGATGCTTAAAGTCTGGGTCTGGAAGCCATGAAGCCCTATGAGGAGCACCTTAGGGAGCTGGGTATGTTTAGTCTGCAGAAGAGAAGGTTAAGAGGGGACAGGAGAGCCATGTTTAAATATTTGAAGGGATGCCACGTAGAGGAGGGAGAGGGCTTGTTTTCTGCTGCTCCAGAGACCAGGACAAGGAGCAATGGATTCAAGCTGCAGGAAAGATTCCTCCTGAACCACAGGAAGAACTTCCTGATGGTCAGCTCTGTCTGGCAGTGGAATCGGCTGCCCCCATGGAGTGTGGTGGAGTCTCCTCCTTCTTTGGAGGTTTTTAAGCAGAGGCTGGATGGTCATCTGTTGGGAGTGCTTTGAGGGTGTTCCTGCATGGCAGGGGGTTGGACTGGATGGCCCCTGGAGTCTCTTCCAACTCTATGATTCTATGAATGGGATCTGTGCTTGCTTGATGCTTAAAGTACCATGTTGAAGGAATACTTTCATGAAAATCTTTGGAAACAACAGGTTTGTCATAATAACTGGATTTTAACCTTCTAGAAAGTTTTAAATTAGCAAGAATCAAGTAGTTTAACCCCTTATTAGACTCTCTTTGCAATTATGATGACTTTTTAGAATTTCCATTGGCCGGAAGCCATATGGTATATTTATTGGACTATATAGCTGTGTGGAGTTCAGTAAACCGGCAGTCAACCGGCTGTTAAAGAAGCCATACCAAGATATCATTTACTGTAAGAGAACTCCTAATATGTGATTAATTACGAGATATCACATTCTACTGGAAGTGAGCAGAGCTGGAAGACAGAAGAACGTAATGCAAATAAACTTTGGACTCCAGCAGATGTTTTTCTGATTTCCTTCTGGACAACTTTGGTGGAAGAGAGTGAAGGGTGTGCTATATTTCCGTAATACTCTTCTGCAAAAGGTTATCCAAGGAGAAATCACAGAAGCACAGAAGCCAGAGTCCAAACTTTGTTTGCATTACAGTCGTCTTGTGGCAGTGATGCATTTAAGTCTTTTACTCCAAGTCTCAAGTCTCTACCTTCAAGTCTCAAGTTGAGTCTCAAGTCTTTGCAGGATACTTTCAGGTGAAGTCTTGGGTCAAATCTCAAGTCTGGGAGCCAACTTTATACCCCAACCTATATTCCAGAATTCCTGGACAGAGTCAAATAAAGTCAGTTTTAACAATTTAAGCTGGCCCTCTACTTTTGTGACTTTGCCATCTGTGGCTTTGGGAGAGGGGAACAGGATCCTTCTTAGTTTCCATTTGCAAAGCTGGAGGCTTTTGCAGAAGTGGGGAATGGGATCCTCCTTACTCCCCATTACTGAAGCTTCAACAGCTTTAGAAGGAAGGATCCTTGCTCCTCGAGCGCCTTGCCTAACCCATTTTCTGTTTCCCTCTGAAATACGTGCACTGACCTTTGGGCACGAGTCTTACCTTCTACTCTTAGGAAAACTTTTAGAAAGCCCCTCCTATATGTAGAGGGGACAGGCTGCAGAGCAGACCTCAAGCCCATTGCTGTTCCCTTTGAGAAAGGTGTCCACACTTTGGGCTTGAGATAGATCGTCATGTGACCAGCAAGGTTTCTGGGCGAATGTGTTATGCTACTGAACCAAGGGCAGCAAGTCCGTCACTAAAAATATGCAAGTCCCAAGTCATGTCTAGTTAGTGTGGAATTTTTCCCAGGTCAAGTCCAGGGCCATTTCCGCACTAGGCTGTTATAGTGCTATGATTCCACTTGCAACATCCTATGGAATCCTGGGGTTTGCAGTTCCGGGAGGGGCCGGCCGGCCCCTCCCGGAACTGCAAACCCCAGGATTCCATAGGATGTTGCAAGTGGAATCATCGCGCTATAACAGCCTAGTGCGGAAATGGCCCAAGTCAAGTGACTGAAGTGACTTAGGTCTGACCTGAGTCCGAGTCAACTGACTCGAATCTACGTCACTGCCTCGTGGCACAGATCTCCTTTAGAGAGCCAGGGTGGTGTAGTGGTTTGAACGTTGAATTACAATCCTGGAGAACACTACGAAAAACAGTGGGAAGACATAATCAGATGGGCGAAGAAGAGTTGAACAGATAAGATCAGAAGAAAGAAATATTAAGGGTAACATCTACATTAAGGTGGGCATATAATGGGAAGAAGGAGGAAAATAGATAAATAATTAAATAAATAATAACTGCAACGACAACAACTGTTAAATAGGATAGAAAACAGCCATAAAAAGAGATTTCGTATGAAGGAGGTTTAGTAGAAGAAAGGTGATAAAAAGTTTGGAGTGGAGAAAACGTGGAATATGGATGGAAAAAAGGGGGAGGGGGAAGAGGTTGGAGGGGGAGGGAAGGGAAAGGTTTTAATAAAGAGAAAGGGAAGGGGTGGGAAGAGGGAAGAGGGAAGATAAGGGGAGGGAAGGGGAGCCGGGGGGGGGAGAGAAAAAGAGGGATGGAAAATAGGAAATAATAAGAAATGTAAAATATGCATGGAAAAAAACAAATAGAAGACGCTATGTATAAATGATGAGTAATTTGTAATAAGTCATATCAAAGTTTGTGTATGGCCCTTTTCGCACGGGCTTTCTGTTGCGCGACAGCCCCTGAGCCTCGCGGGAGTGGGAGTGTCGCTCTGCACGACGCACTCCCACTTCCGCCGCTCTCATGGGGCTGACGCTGCGCGAGCGCGTATTTTTTGATTTTCGCCTCAAAGCGAAAGTCACCCGTGCTCCCGGCGCCCACACGCACTTACCTCCTGTGCGAAGCGTCGGGGAGGCGGCCGGGTCGCGCTTCCTTCCCTCCGCCCCTGCGGAAGGAAGGAAGGGGCGGGGCGGGGAGCTAGTGCGACGGACGCGACACCTCCTGCTTCGCTTGCGCACGGGGGGCGGACGCGGCAGCCTCCTGCTTTGCGTGGGGGGGCGGACGCGAGAGCCTCCTGCTTCGCGGGGGGGGGACGGATGCGACACCTCCTGCTTCGCAGGGGGGCGGACACAGCAGCCTCCTGCTTCGCAGGGGGGCGGACGTGCGAGCCACTGCCGCCTCCGGGATGCTGCCACTTCCCCACTCATTCCTTCGCCTGCGGAAGGAAGGAGGGGGAAACGGCAGCCTCCCGGAGAAGGCTTCTCGCGCGACCCACCCTCCTCCGCTTGCGCTAGAAGCCTCAATGCGAAAAGGGCCTATAACTACCTTGGCTTGAAAATAAATAAATATATATATAAAAAAAAGAATTACAATCCTGGAGACCGGAGTTCGATTCCTTCCTCGGCCATGGAAACCCACCGGGTGACCTTGGGTGCCTCACATACTCTCAGCCTCCAAAAATCCCATGATAGGTTTGCCTTGGGGTCACCATAACTCAGAAAGGACTTGAAGACACACAACAACATATTTTCGTTAATATTCCCTTTCTCTATATTCCATTTAAAATGGTCATGACAAGACACCGGGAAAGAAACTTAGCCCAGAAGCGAGCTGCTCAAAGCAAACTCTCAAACTATTTTATCTCCATGGGAAAGAAACATACAAAATGTAAAAAAACCCTCCACCCCTAACCCCCAGCCCCTGTTGCCCAAAGAAGAAAGGAATGTTGAATCAGAGGCTCTATTGCCTCAGAATTAGGATGCTGCCTCATTAGATGGACAGGACTATGGTATAAATGCAATATATCTGTGCTGGGCAAGCTGGGACACGTCCAGAGGAGGGCAGCCAAAATGGTAAAAGCCTTGGAAGCCATGAAGCCCTATAGGGAGTGGCTGAAGGAGCCAGAGAGGTTTAGCTCAGAGGAGAGGAGCTTAAGAGATGACATGACAACCATGTTTAAATATTTGAAAGGATGTCATACGGAATCGTAGAATCGTAGAGTTGGAAGAGACCCCAGGGGCCATCCAGTCCAACCCCCTGCTATGCAGGAACACCCATCAAAGCATTCCCAGCAGATGGCCATCCAGCCTCTCCTTAAAAACCTCCAAAGAAGAAGGAGACTCCACCACATTCTGAGGCAGCAGATTCCACTGCTGGACAGCTCTGACCATCAGGAAGTTCTTCCTGAGGTTCAGGTGGAATCTCCTTTCCTGCAGCTTGAATCCATTGCTCCTTGTCCTGGTCTCTGGAGCAGCAGAAAACGGGCTTGCTCCATCCTCCATACAACATCCCTTCAAATATTTAAACATGGCCATCATGTCCCCTCTTAAGCTTCTCTTCTGCAGACTAAACATACCCAGCTCCCTAAGACATTCTTCATAGGGCTTCATGGCTTCCAGACCCTTCACCATTTTGGTTGCCCTCCTCTGGACACGTTCCAACTTGTCGACATCCTTCTTGAATTGAGGTGCCCAGAACTGGACACAGGATTCCAAATGAGGCCTAACCAATGCAGAATAGATTGGTACCATTACCTCCCTCGATCTAGGAAAAGTGGAGTCAACTGGTTTTCTGCTGCTCTGAAGACAAGGACACTATGGGACAATAGCTTCGAAGTACGGGAAAAGAGATTCCACCTAAACATTAGGAAAAACTTCCTGATGGTAAGAGCAGTTGAATAGTGGAATTCATAACCTGGAAGTGTGGTGGAGTTTCTTTCTTCTTTGGAGGTTTTTAAGAAGAGGCTGGATGGCCAGAATCTGTCCAAGGGAGGGCTTCGATGGTGCGTGATCCTGCACGGCAGAAGGGGGTTGGACTGGATGGCCCTTGGGGTCTCTCCCAACTCTAGGAGTCTATGGAGTTGTGGTGTGCCTTCATTTCTGCCTTACGACGACCCTATCACAGGGTTTTCTTGGTTGCCCTGCCTCCCTCTGAGGCTGAGAAAGTGTGACCTGCCCAAGGTCACCCAGTGGGTTTTATGGGTGGGTGGGGATTCAGACCCTGGTCTCTGGAGTTGTAGTCCACTGCTCAAACCACTACTCCATGCCAATGTCCTTAGGAGTGGGTTTCTTCTCAGTTATAGCGCTGCCACTGTTTCCTTTGGGGAGGATGTGCCCATTGGGCCTTCTTAGTGGCTGCTCCCGGGAGCTGTGGAACTCCCTGCCACAAGAAGCCAGGTCAGCCTCCTCCGTGCTCTCGTTCCACGGGCAAGCAAGGATCTTTTTATTCACAAAGGCTTTGGGCGATTCACTAGATGCACAGAATGGGTCTCTTAACTGTGTCCTCTGCTTTTGCAGTCATTGTGCTGGATATTTTTAAAAATTTAGTGTTGGTTTTTACAAGTCTGCTTTATTGAATGGTATTTCAAAAAGTTTTTTTTCAATTGTCATTTTTTTACACTGTATTTCTTTTTACTCTCTGTTCTGGACTGCCTGATATAGTTGCATATATATACAAATGCAGTTAGATATTATATTATAATATATATATATATATATATATAGAGAGAGAGAGAGAGAGAGAGAGAGAGAATCATAGAAATGTAGAGTTGGAAGAGACCCCAGGGGCCATCCAGTCCAACCCCCTGCCATGCAGGAACACCCTCAAAGCACTCCCAACAGATGGCCCTCCAGCCTCTGCTTACAAACCTCCAAGGAAGGGGACTCCACTACACTCCGAGGCAGCAGATTCCACTGCTGGATGGCAGAAATCTCCTTTCCTGCAGCTTGAATCCATTGCTCCTTGTCCTGGTCTCTGGAGCAGCAAAAAACAGGCTAGCTCCATCTTCAACACGGCATCCCTTCAAATATTTAAACATGGCTCTCACGTCCCCTCTTAACCTTCTCTTCTGCAGACTAAACATCCCCAACTCTCTAAGTCTATCCTCATAGGGCTTCATGGCTTCCAGGCCCCTCACCATTTTGGTCGCCCTCCTCTGGACCTGCTCCAGCTTGACCATGTCCTTCTTGAATTGGGGTGCCCAGAACTGGACACAGGATTCAAGATGGGGTCTAACCAAAGCAGAGTAGAGTGGTACCAGTCCCTCCCTCGACCTAGACACCATACTCCTCTTGATGCAGCCGAGAATTGCATTGGCTTTTTTGGCTGCCGCATCACACTGCTGACTCATGTTCAGCTTGTGACCTACCAAGACTCCTAGATCCCTTTCACACGTACTGCTATCCAGCCACATGTCCCCCATCCTATATTTCTGTATTCCATTTTTTCTACCTAAGTGCAGGACCTTCCCCTTCTCTCCGTTGAATTTCATTTTGTTCATAATATATAATATATATGCAAATATATATATGTATATATATATTTATATTTATATATATTTATATTTAGCAGCAGGACAAGTGGTGTGTTGCTTTAATCTCTTTATCTGTTACTGAAATTATGTTTTAAATATGCTTTAAGTGTCTATACTATTTTAATACTTGTGACATTGAACTTCTTTTTGACTAACTTCTATAAACAAGGTTCTAGAAATATTTTTTTTTTGTTTTAGATTATTGCAAGCTGCCTCGGATCCCCTTTGGGAGAAAGGCAGGATATAAATTCAATTAATTAATATTTAGAATTAAAAAAACAGAAGCAGGAGCAGCTTGGGGTGGCAATAAATAGGTGACCCTCCCTTTGCTGCTGGACTGCAACGCCCCCCCACCCCACTCCGTGCCTCTTTTGCCGGTGGGCTTTGAAGGAAGGGGGCGAACAGCAGTCCAAAAACCACCCCTGGCGTGTCGGCCACCCACGTCGCCCCTCCGGCTATTAGCATAGCGATCCCTCGCTTGATTCTGCCTGGGAGGGAGGCTGAGCCGCCCGAGCGCTCCCTCTGCCGGCCACTGCGAGTAACAGCAACCGAGGCGGAGGCGGCTCTCGCAAAACACGCATGCGCCGCCGAGCCAGTAGGCAGGAGCCATTCGCCGGGCTGGAAGGAGGGGGTGCGGAGAACCCGGAAGTAAGGAGCAAGGGGAAGCACGTGGGTGGGCTTTTGGAGGGGGTGGGGAAGGAGGGGTGGGAGTGGGCTATTTTTGGGAGGGAGGGGGCTAAGCCTACCCTGGGGGAAAAGCTGCCTTTTGGACTACAGCTCCCCCAATCCCTGGCTGGGGGATGTTGGGAGTTGCAGTCCAAAAGCCCCGGGTTTTTCCATCTTTGCAAACCTTCCCCCCCCAATTCAGTTTTGCATCAAAGTGGGGGGGGTACTTAGGTATGATCCAAGGACAGCAGGAGGGGTGGGGAGGTGGAAGGGGTTGCAGGGGAAGATTTGCATCTTGCTGGGGGGGGCCTTAGGGAACTGCCCCCCCAAGGGTGGGGAGGGAGTGCTGTTTGTTCACCTCTTGCAAGGGGAGGGGTCCAGAGCAGAGGCCTCCTGCATGTGCCTACAGGGGTGTGGTTGGGCTCTGGATTGAGAGGGGACAGGATAGCCATGTTTAAATATTTGAAGGGATGCCACCGGAGAGGAAGGAGAGGGCTGGTTTTCTGCCGCTCCAGAGACCAGGACAAGGAGCAATGGATTCAAGCTGCAGGAAAGGAGATCCCACCTGAGCCTCAGGAAGAACTTCCTGACAGTCAGGGCTGTCCGGCAGTGGAATCTGCTGCCTCCATGGAGTGTGGTGGAGTCTCCTTCCTTGGAGGTTTTTGAGCAGAGGCTTGATGGCCATCTGTGGGGAGTGCTTTGAGGGTGTTCCTGCATGGCAGGGGGTTGGACTGGATGGCCCCTGGGGTCTCTTCCAACTCTACATTTCTATGATTCTATGATTGGGACCTCAGTGTGCAAGAGGGAGGGTGGGTCGCTTTCATTGGGGATCGTGGATGGATGTGGGCTGGGGTGAGCGATGGGCGGTCGGACTGCATGTCCCAGCCTTCCTCAGCCTTGGCTATTTTGGTTGGGGATGATGGGCATCCCAGTCCAACAATATCTGGAGAGCTCCTTATTTATTTATGCTGCCCTGATTTAGACTTCCTCACCCTCATCAGATCTTGTCCGTTTTTTGAAGTTGAAGAGCTTTTGGGACTACAGAATCTCTCTAATCTGAGTGATCTTCCTGTGTAACAAAGCCTGCTTGATTGATGGAGCGTAATGGAAGCACGGTCCTCCCTCCACGTTCGCTAGGGTTTAGGGGCACAGGACCCCCCGTGAAAGTGAAAAAAAAAAGTGAATAACTCTAGGCAACCCCAAACCAAATTTAACACACAAAATTGTATGCTCACCCTATTCAACCCACCGTGGATTCCTTTGAGGCACCAGGGTCCCTTCACAAGGCAGAAATGGGGGGCTGGTGGGGCTTACGGCCACCTCCACGGCTGCCCCACACCGTTTTTAAGAGGGGCCTACAAGCCTCATGTGCAGTTTCTCAGCCTCACGGGGCTTGCAATCACTGTTAAAAATGGGATCAGGAGGCAGGAGCAAATAATCTGTGAATAAAATGTGCAAAAGTGAAACCTGCAAGTGTGGAGGGCTGACTATTGTTTTTTTCCCTTCTGACTCTTCTGGAGGAAGCAGAACCTAGAATCATAGAGTCATAGAAATGTAGAGTTGGAAGAGACCCCAGGGGCCATCCAGTCCAACCCCCTTCTGCCATGCAGGAACACCCTCAAAGCACTCCCGACAGACGGCCATCCAGCCTCTGCTAAAACCTCCAAGGAAGGAGGCTCCATTACACTCCATTGAGGCAGCAGATTCCACTGCCGGACAGCCCTGACCGTCAGGAAGTTCTTCCTGAGGTTCAGGTGGAGTCTCCTTTCCTGCAGCTTGAATCCATTGCTCCTTGTCCTGGTCTCTGGAGCAGCAGAAAACAAGCCCTCTCCCTCCTCTACATGGCATCCCTTCAGATATTTAAACATGGCTCTCATGTCCCCTCTTAACCTTCTTTTCTGCAGACTAAACATGCCCAGCTCTCTAAGTCTATCCTCATAGGGCTTCATGGCTTCCAGGCCCCTCACCATTTCGGTCGTCCTCCTCTGGACTTGCTCCAGCTTGACCATGTCCTTCTTGAATTGGGCTGCCCAGAACTGGACACAGGATTCAAGATGAGGTCTAAGCAAACCTGATGATGGAAGTGACCAAGGAGTGCTGCCCAGCTCATGCTTTCCACTGATTCTTTATCTTTTCCCTCCTCCCAGGTCTGTCTTGCGATGCTTCGTTCCTTCTGCAACCGGGGGTCTCGGCCGCAATGCTTCGCCTTCTGGAAGAGATACGAGTCCCTCAGCAAGAAGGCTGTGGGCTCCCTCCTGTTTTCCTGTCCCAATCAGTTTGCATCTTTGGCCAGCGGTGCAGGCAGGTGGCAGAAACATTTGCAGAAGACCTGGCAGATGGTCAGTACCAACATTGCTGACTCTGCATCGTGTTCGACAGAGAGCATCTTTGCTGGAGTAAGAAGAAGGGTTTTATACCCCAGTCAAATCAGGTGCCAAAGGTCTTTTTCTCAAGGAAGCGCACAGAGCCCTGGATCCGGCCCACGGTTCCAGCTGAGGACACGGCTGCTCGTCACTTTTCTCTTTGGGAGCGGGATCGTGGCTGCTTGGCTGTACGTTCGGGCCGAGAAGGCGCAGAAGGAGAAGCTGAGGCGTATTGAGGAGCTGAGGAAGTTGGCCATTGGACAGGGCGACTTCCACCTGGTGGACCACACGGGGAGGCCCCGCTCCAAGGCCGACTTGCGGGGCAGCTGGATCCTGCTGTACTTCGGCTTCACCCACTGCCCAGACATCTGCCCCGAGGAGCTGGAGAAGATGAGCCGGGTGGTGGATCTACTCGACCGAGAGGCCGGCCTTCCCCGGGTCCAGCCCGTCTTCATCACGGTCGACCCAGAGCGGGATGACGTGGAGGCCGTGGCCAAGTACGTCCAAGAGTTCCACCCCCGGCTCTTAGGACTCACCGGCACTCCAGAGCAGGTGAAGGAGGTCGGGCGGGCCTACCGCGTCTACTACAGCGCCGGCCCAAAAGACCAGGATAATGACTACATTGTGGACCACACGGTGATCATCTACCTGCTCAGTCCAGATGGCCTTTTCCTGGACTATTACCAGCGGAACAAGTCAGACGTCAAGATTGCGGAGAGTGTCAAGAAGCACATGGAGACCTACCAAAGCCTCTTTGGCTGAGCGTGTCTGATGCCCAGGTGCGGGGATCTCTGGTTCCTTACAGGCAGCTGGACGCTCTTTATTTCGAGGATGGGCAGCTGTGCTTTCCAGACATTGACCCCCTTCAGCTCCCATGTGTCCTCATCAGAGGTGGGGGATTGTGGGAGCTGCAGTCCAAAAGTATCTGCAAGGCCACAGTTGCTCTCCTCTGCTCTACTTGAATGTGCCCAACTCTTTCGGAGGAAGGGACTGTTTATACTCACAGACTTTTGGGGTTGCATCTGGTGGTGATGAGTTCCGGAGGCTGTGCTGAAATAATATTAGGGGCAAAGTGGTATTACACAGCATATGTGTGCTTTATTAACATATTTGGTGTCAAAGATTATTACTATTATATATTTATATAGTGCCATCACTGCATATGGCACTTTACAAGTAAAATAAATAGTTCTGTGTCCTCAGGCTTACAGTCTAATTTAGACAGGACACAAAAGGAAAGGGGGATGGCAGTCTGGGAGGGGATTAAGCCCTGTGGATGCTGCCTCTTCTTCTCTCCTCCTGGGCAGTGGCAGTTGGAACAGAGGGGGGGACTTTGCATCTCTTTCTGGGTGCAGTCTGGAAGGGGGTTATTGAATCAGAGAGCTGGAAGAAACCACAATGACCATTGAGTCCAACACTCTCTTCAGCCATGCAGGAACACAACTCAAAGCCCCTCCAGCAAATGGCCATCTCATCTCTATTTAAAAACCTTCAGAGGAGACCACACCACACTCCATTGATGCAGCAGCAGATTCCACTGTCAAACAGCTCTTACCTTCAGGATGTTTTCCCTAAAGCTTAGGTGGGCTCTCTTTTCCTGAAGGTGTAAGCCATTGCTCCAGTGTCCTAGTCTCTGGAGCAGCAGAAAACAAGCTTGCTCCATCTTCTATATGGCATCCCTTCAAATATTTAAACATAGCTATCCTGTCCCCTCTTCACCTTCTCTTCTCCAGGCTAAAGATCCCAGCTCCCTGAGTGGTTCCTCGGAGGGCTCCACGGTTTCCAGACCCCTGGCCATTTTGGTCACCCTTCTCAGGACACCTTCCAACTTGCCGATATCCTTCTTGAAAAGTGATGCCCAGAACTGCATACAATATTCCAGGTGGGGTCTGAGCAAAGCAGAATCGAGTGGGATTATCCCTTTCCTTGACCTAGACACTAGACTGCTATTGATGCAGCCTAATATCGCATTGGCCTTTTCTTCTCTCCCTCTGATGGCATCAGCACTGAGATCCACTGGGACCCTCCATGGGTCTCAGCACTGCTGCAATCGTTGTCTTTCTGGCTACAGCGATGCAGGACAATGCTTCTCTAATCTCTGCTCACTGCAAGGGAAGGAAAGTCCTCGTGGGATGGCTTCAAGGGATTCACTGTGGGTGTCACAGTGGCCCCGCAGTTCCAATCCTGGGATTCTGTCACTGCCCCCCTCACCTTTAATCATGGCATCCTGGAGTCGGAAGAGACTCCAAAGGCCCTCCAGTCCAACCCTGTTCTGCCCTGCAGGAAAGCACCATCAAAGCTCTCCCCTGGACAGAGGTTCCCCCCAGCTTCTGCTTAAAAACTTCCAAAGCAGGAGGAGACTCCAGCACGCTCCAAGGCAGCGTATTCCATTGTCAAGCAGCTCCTACCCTCAGGAAATTCTTCCTAAGGTTTAGGTGGAATCTCTTTTCCTGCAGTTTGAATCCAGTTGTCGTACATCTCAACCAAAAATAGGTACCTGCTAAACAGGCTTGATAGAGGCAGCCAAAGATAGTTTAAACAAAGAATAATAAGTGGACGTTTATTGAGCCACAAGGAAATGATACACTAACCCTTGAACTTCTCAATCGTTCATAGCTCCCCAAAACTCCTGCATGAAGTCTTCCATCACAGTCTTGGGGAAGATGGGTGAAGAAGCTGCCCCACGACAAGGTGTGTTCAGTCTCTGATATTTTTTCCCAAGTGAATCCCAGCTCCATTGCGGCAAGAGGAGGGAACATCAAATCTGGCAGCTTGCGGCAATAAATCCCTCACAGCAGGCAGTATTACTCACCCTGTGGTGCCCCTTTATTTGGTACCAGCTGTTGCACGCCTGCCAGGTTGTTTATGACTTATAGTGGCTCTAAAGTGAACCTATCATGGGGTTTTCTTGGCAAGATTTCTCCAGAGGGTTTGCCATTTGCCTTCCTCTAAGGCTGAGAGGGCGTGACTTGCCCCAAGGTCCCCCAGTGGGCTTGCATAGCCCAGTGGAGACTGATTTCCAGAGCTGCAGTCCAGTCCTTAAACCACAGTGCAGTGCTGGCACCAAAGACCTCAAGGCCAGATTGTAAAGCTTTCAGACTTAATCCAGACTAGGGGAACAGTCATTACACCTTTGTCTTCTGGGTACGATGCACACCTGCTGTGGCTCACCCTCATCAGGTAAGCATGGAGAAGATCCTGTTTACTTCATCCGCAAGTCACCTATGGACCCAAGCCTGCTTGGTGTCCTGCAGCTACAGCCTCAGTCCTCCTAAGTGTGGCCTTCGCCATGCCCTCACCTCCCTTGCATCTCAACTGCCACAGTCCACAGAGATGCTCCAGCATTTTGTAGGGACAGTTCTCTGACTTGTAATTGTTCACTTTCCCCAGCAGGTGGAACTCTTAGCAGCCTAATATTTTAAAGGCACCAAGGTAGTTTCTGATCTTGGATGGCAAGCAGAGTTAGTTCTGGTTAGTACTTGGATGGGAGACGATCAACAAATACCAGGCTCTGTTTCAGAGGAAGGAACTGGCAAAACCACCTCTGAGGATCCCTTGCCTAAAAAAAACCTTATGAAGTTCTCATGGGGCTGTTATTAGTCAACAAGTGCACGGATACATACGCGCTTGTGGAATGAAGCCTAAATGCCCTAAAGGCACCAGATCCTGTCTGATCTTGGAAGCTAAGCAGGGCCAGTCTTGGTTAGTACTTGCATGAGTGACTGTCAAGGAATAACAGCTGCTGTAGGCTATATTTCAGAGGAAAAAACTGATGAAACCACTTCTGAGTCTACCTTGCCTAAGCAAACTCTGTGAAGTTCACGAAGTCACCATAAATTGACCAGTGTCAAAGACACATACACACCCACATAGTTACTACCTTTTTGAGGTCTAGGTGGTGAAAAGGAGAGATTCAGAGAGAGAGATCTGTGGGTTTTTGTGTTGAGGCCAAGCTCCCAGGCTTAGCCAAACAGGTGGGTTTACTCCTTGCCTTCTCTTGCTGACACAGTGCCATTTGGTGTGAGCTGCTCCCCCAGACGTCCTCATTGGCTCCCAGTTTCCTTTTGAACCTGAATATTCCCACACAACCCTGCCTTCTCCCTGACTCCCAAGTCTATTGCTGGGTTCCTTGGCCCTCTTCCCAGACCTCTGATAACAATCAGGCAAGCAGGGTGATTCCCACGCTTTCTCAGTTGTCAAACTTGTCCTCCTAGAAGTGAAAACCACATATTCTGCTGATTGACAAAGAGAATGCCACACAGGGGTTCTACGCCCTCCAAGAATTACTTTGGGTCCTCCTCTTCTTTGGAAAGCTGCTGTAAGGCGTGCAAGCTAGAGAGCAACCTGAGTGAGCTTTGGCTCAAGGGCACCTAAAAACTTCATGTCTGTGTGTGTTCAGTCTTACAGCTGGGAAGACATGGGACAGCTCACCCTCTTCTCTCATGCCTCATTTCTGCTGCCTTCATGTTTCTGGTTGCAGTTACACCGAGCAAGTTTAATAAGTTGCACTCTATTCTGCTTCGGTCAGGCCTCACCTGAAGGGATCTGCATCCAGTTCTGAGCATCACTGAGTTCAAGAAGGATATTGACAAACTAGAACATGACCAGAGAAGGGTGACTGAGATAATCAAAAGGTTGAACACCAAGCCTTCTGAAGAACAACCGAGGGAGCTGGGGATGTTCAGCCCGGAGAAGGCTGGTCTGAGGGTCATATTTAGATACCTGAAGGGGGGCCACATAGGTGGAATGACCACAGGATTCTCCTTCAGTAGGCAGAGGTGCTCCAAAGGCAGCACGACCCCAGGATGGGGAATCCCGCTGAGAAGAGACAGGTGGCCTCCTCTTGCTTTTGGGTCTGTGCCTCGCCAATTCTCATTCAGCAACAGCCAGCCGTCCTCGTGAGCACTGAGGATGGGTAGAAGAGGAAAAGCTGGCCTCCGGTTCCTGATGTTTTCAGTCTTTTTATGAAGCTACTAGGCCCCATTCTCAGTCTCTGCTTTCCTCCTGACCTTTCAGACCCAGCACTAAGAACAGAGAAGCCAGGGGGAGTCCAGCATATGTCCATTTATTGGAGGAAAGCAAAGCTGAAGGAGACACAAGGTTAGGGAAGACGACCTGAGGAATACAAATAAAGGAATGGAAATCAGCTGGAAGAAGTTGTACAGAAATCATACATACATATATGTACACGTGCACACAAACACAGAAACACATACATGGACGGGGAGGAAGGAAGCGAGGTGTCACTGCTGGGCGAGAGAAGGAGCTGTGTAAGTGCGGAAACGCTCGTGGGCTTTCTCCTGAGTCAGCAGACGGAGGGCCATGGTGTCCACCC
This sequence comes from Ctenosaura bakeri, assembly GCA_948474755.1. Lineage (NCBI taxonomy): Eukaryota > Metazoa > Chordata > Lepidosauria > Squamata > Iguanidae > Ctenosaura > Ctenosaura bakeri. The sequence continues at coordinate 89,917 of CAOLHI010004495.1, read as the reverse complement.
CTTCCTCCAGGCCGGGCTTTCGAGAAATTTCCACCGTGTAGTCATTGGCCTAGAGGACACAGAAACATTTCAAAGTCAGCAAGTCATAAGAACTGGGAACCAAGGATGAGATGAAGGCCTGCTGCTTCTACACTCTACCTCCTGGGCTCCTGAGAGGGGTGGTTGCCAGGGGGGGGGGTGTGGAACATGCCCCAAAGCAGTCAACCGGTGCACACTCCCAACACGCACTAAGTTACTGATTGATTCCTTCATTCAATTCATACTCTGCCTTTCTCACAATTCAGAAACCACGGTGGCTCATTGTAAGGTAAAATAAAATACATCTCAAATAATGTAGAGTAAAAATGCTTTAAAAATTAAATAAGCAATCATTCATTAAAAATATTAATTCATTCAAAAAGCATTTAAGATCATAGAGTTGGAAGAGACCCCAGGGGCCATCAAGTCCAACCCCCTGCTATGCAGGAACACCCATCAAAGCATTCCCAACAGATGGCCATCCAGCCTCTGCTTACAAACCTCCAAAGGAGGAGGAGACTCCACCACACTCCACGGAGGCAGCAGATTCCACTGCTGGACAGCTCTGACCATCAGGAAGTTCTTCCTGAGGTTCAAGAGGTTCTACTTCATCATGAAGATAAAGTAAAAGAGCCCCACACCCATTCAAAGACCATTCCAAAATGTCTAACTAATAAACAAATGCCTGCCAGCAGAAAGAGATCAGAGCTGAGGCCAGCTGAGACTCCTATGGGAGAGAACTCCATAGTCTGGGAGCAGCCACTGAGAAGACCCTGAGGGTCATGGGACTAAGAGAAAGCCCTCCCCAAAGGATCGCCCCCCTTTCCTCCCCCCTGCCCCAATTTTCTGCCGTACTCACAAGCTGCAGAGAGGCCAGCATACAACGGCAGACCTCAAAGGCCGGCTGCCCAGCCACTAAGCTGGCAAAGGAGTGCCACTCGCCCACGCGGCCCAAGCTGGACACTAAACGGTCCCCGTAGCTGTGGATGTCGAAGGCAGCCCGTGCTTCCTGTGCAGAGAAAGTCAAGAAGTAAGGAACACTGTACTCCATGCAGCCTCTTCTTCAAGGCACTGGCTTTTCACTCTTCCTGGTGCCACACTCAGGGGCAGGGGGTTGTTGTTGAGTGTGGACTCCATGGCTTGGGGCCAGCTTTGACTGGTCCATCATCCCTGGGCAGAGGATGATCCAGCTACTGTAGTCGAAGCACTGCTAACTTTCAGCTTTGACTGCTGTAACGCACCCCAGTTGGGGCTGCCCTTGAAGACAACTCTGAAGTTGAAGCTAGTGCAAAACACAGCAGCTATACTGTTGTAAAGACTGGGTGTGAAGGGAGGAGGTGGGCAAGCCTGGATCAAGGCAGCCAATCTCAGTTCAGGGAATACTGCAAAGCAGGGCCTGCAGGTAGGAGATGTTCCAAAACCTGAGGCTTGTCTCTGCCTGTCAGGAGGCAGAAAGAAAAAGCTGGTACAGAGACAGGGAACAGACTTCAGAGGGAGAAGAAACAAATACAATAGAGACAGGAGAGTCAGACAGAGAAAAGGATTGACTCTGATTTTGAAGAGCTATGAATGATTGAGAAGTTCAAGGGTTAATGTGCTATTTTTCTGTGTTTTCATAAACTTCCACTTGTTATTCTCTGTTTAAACTGTCTCTGGCTGTCTCTAGCAAGCCTGACAAAGAGTCAAATCATGCGGATCACCACAAGCCCACAAAACCACACAGCCACAGGTCCACCATAGGGGTGTCACCTTGAGGCCCAAGTCCTCAATCCAGGAAGGGATTAAGGGAGGAAAGGGCAAGGTGAGTGACAGGATTCCAAGGTTTGGAACTGCAGGGCCAGCTTGGCAAGAGTTACATGTCACATCATGCAACAGTGGTCTTCAAGAAACTGCACTGGTTGCCAATATGCTTACAGTCTGCACAGGAAGAGTCAGCTGCCACCCCACACTGTGTTCTGAAGGGCTCCATCTGGCCATCCCTCTTGCTACCTCAGCCATTTCCTTACCTGCTCTTCCAGCTGCGGCCCCATCATCTCCTCCCAGTCTCGGACACGCCGGGACAGCACTGTCTCTCGGGCGTACTTCTGCGAATGAGCAATGAACAGCTCCTAGGAACACATGGAAAAAAGAGGTTGGAGGGGAAGAGATTTCTTGCAGTTGAGTGTTAGGCTAAGAGATATCCTAAGTATTGCTCATTCTTATTGTTCTGTGCCTTCAAGTTGTTCTAAACTTACAGTGACCTCGCAGTGAATCTGCCACAGGGCTTTCTTGGCAAGATTCCTTTAGAGGAGGCTGAGAGAGTGGGATTTGGCCAAGATCACCCAGTGGGGTCCAGAGCTGAGCAGGGATTCAAACCCTGGCCTCCCAGATCTCTAGTGCAACTCAAACCACAACAACACACGGGCTCTCCAAGTCCTGTCCATAAATAGTGCTTTTGGGTGACTCAGAAAGTTCAGCTGCTCCTTGTACTGCCCCACATTCCTCCATTTGGATTTTCAGGCTCACCATAAGTGAATCACCATCAATTAATTACTAAATAATTAAAATATTTATATCCTGTTTTATATCTAAGAATCTTTGGGCAGCTTACAATAAAATCAATTTATCTAATTTAAAGCAGTAAATATTAATTTATAAAACCACAAAAATGGTGTTAAATACTTTCACAGCTCAAAGCAAGATCCTTTGAAAACCACTGCAGAACATTTATGACTATTTGGAACCATACACAACAGCAGATTTGGATGAATACACTATGCTTCAAAAGTTTTTAGTAAAAACCTGTGTTTTTTCTTAGTGCTGAACAATGGCAGCAGTGGCATTAGACATCTAACAGAAAAATATTCTGGCATGCCCAAAATATAGCAGAGATTGCTCCCACAGCTTTGGAAGCACGCCCAGCAGCAGAGAATAACTTGGGAGCAATGCACTGTAGCCAGTAAAAAATCACCCACACCAATTGTTCTCTTCCATCAAGGAGGCAATTTATTCTTGAGTTACACTGTATACATATTTACAAGAATTTCCAGAAGGCATTCCAGCATCCCTCTGCTTGCTCTTTCTGACAGAGCCTCCAGGAGACACATCAGGCACCATGTGCAATTTGTTGGCTAGCTCTCAGCTACATTTATACTCACACTAGCTGATGCAATCCTGCCAATCTTTGCAGTCTCCTCACACCTGATGCAACCTTCTCCCCGATTGCTCATCAACATGACTCAGCTGAAGTCACATGGCTCTCCACAGGTGCACTTAATGACCCACATCACAAAGTATTTTCTTCAGGTTTGGTCCAACCTTTTCTTGACATATTCCATCTCTGGGGGGATGCAGTAGAGAAGACCCTCCCCCACATCCTCCCACAGTACATTTCCCCCAAATGTTTTGCCATGTTTATTCCCAAATAGCTATGTTTAAATATTTGAAGGAATGTCACATTGAAGATGGAGCAAGCTTGTTTTCTGCTTCTCCAGAGATGAGGACGCTATGGAGCACGGGCTTCAAACTTCAGGAAAAGAGATTCCACCTAAACCTTTGGAAGAACTTCCTGACAGTAAGAGCTGTTTGACAGTGGAATCTGCAGCTGCGTCAGTGGAGTGTGGGGGAGTCTCCTCCTTCATTGCGCCAAATCCTAGGCTCTGGAGCAGCAGAAAACACGCTTGCTTCATCTTCAACATGATAATCCTTCAAATAACTTAAATATGGCTATCATGTTGCCTCTTAACCGTCTCTTCTCCAGGCTAAATATCCCCAGCTCCCTAAGCCACTCCTCAAAGTTCCTCATGGTTTCCAGGCATTTCACCATTTTGGTTGCTCTCTTCTGGACATGTTCCAGCATGTCAATATCCTTCTTGAACTCTGGTGCCCAGAACTGGACACAGGATTCCAGGTGCGGTCTGACTACAGCAGAAGAGAGTGGTACTGCCAACCAGTGTGGTGTAGTGGTTTGAACACTGGACTACAGCCCTGGAGATCAGGGCTTGATTCCCTGCTTGGCCAAGGAAACCCACTGGGTGACTTTGGGTGCATCAAACACTCTCAGCCCCAGAAAGCTCCATGATAGGGCTGCCTTAGGATCACCAGAAGTCAGAAAATGACAATTACACACAAAAGCAACAATTAGTTTCCTCAACTGAGAAATCATACTCCTGTTGATGCAACCTACAATTGCATTGGCTCTTTTAGCTGCTGCATCACACTGTTGACTCATGTTCAGCTTGTGGTCTCCTAGGTCTCCTAGATCCCTTTCACACTCCCTCTAGATATGTTGGATGAAAACCACCATTATAACTAGCTGCCACTGGCAGGAATTGGGAGGATTCTCCCCTGCCCACTCCCAGCCGCCATATAGCAGAAGCAAGACAGTAAAAAAGAGGTGAGGTCTGGATCCAGTAAAAAATTGGAGAGATCCCTATTGTATGCCGCTTCTCAGGAGCAAAATACATACCACGTTCTTCCGTACCAGCTCCTCATAGCTGAGAGAGGAGGGTATCCCATCAGAGTCTGTAAAGCAAACACAGGAATTAGATGTCTGAGCACCTGGGAACAGCAGTGCACAGGTGATGCTCTCATGTACACCACATCCCAAAGCATCCTGAAAAATAGTGGAAGCAGGGAATCATTGCTTGAAGTAACACTGGGATGCAGTTGGCCAAGCAGTAGCATCCTACAGTCAGCATAGTCAGTGGTATTCTGAGAAATGAAATCCAAAAAATAACTCTTTACACACTCAGTTAGCATATCCCTACCCTCTTGCTTAGAGAGCCCCATCTTCTGCATTTCATATTCTTCCCATCCTTTCAGTGCTCTGTATAGAAGCACATCAATCTGCTGGCATTGCTTCTTCTTACCTATCATGCCCTCTGGTGCCACCTCAGGGGCTTCTCCTGGGGACCCATCTTCATCCTCCAGGAAGTTGTCATCTGTGGAAGGAAAGAAAAGGCTGCAGTCAGGGCAGATGCACTCAGAAGGTTTCCCCCCTTCTAGCCACACTCCAAAATGGCCCAGAGGACGCACCTGCTCCAATGTTGCCCTCCATGGGATTGTCCAGCGCATCGTTTTCCTCCTCCCGCTCCTCCTCCAGGGCGTCCGGATCCTCAGCGGCCTTGGCCAGCAGCCATGGGTCTTGCTTCAGGATAAAAAAAAAAAGAAGAAGTCAGGGGTCATTGTTTGGCAATGATTAAGAACAAGTGCTGGCATCTCTGGGGGACCCATTTCTGCCCCTAGAAGTTCTAAGGGCAGCACAGACTGCCAAGACACCAAATAAATAAATAAACGTCAAGCAGGCAAATAAGTAAATAAAATCTGAAGCACCTGCAAATCCACTGCTGGCTTTGAAATAGTTTTAAAGAAATGTTCTACCATGCAGGACACTCCCGCTAACCTATTTAAAAGGTGACCTGTTCTATCCTGAGGACTCTAGGATGGGCAATCAATTCATAGAATCAGAGTAACAGAGTTGGAAGAGACCACAGGGCCATCTAGTCCTACCCCTTGCCATGCCTCTTGGCCAGTGAAAGGATAGCCAGGGAACAGGGATAGGGCCAGAAAAAGCCTTGAAGTTTCTCCCACCTCTTATTTTCAAGATTTTAATAGTGATAATAATAATGATGACAATGGCGATACAGTAGTTCCCCTTACCTACAGGTCTGGTTTTTGTGGTTTCAGTTACCCATGGTCACCCTATTACCTCACACACTCACTTCCTCCCTCCCAATCTTTGCCCTGATCCAACCCCCCAGCAGCCCACACAGGGGCACCCATGCAGCCGGCTCTGGGTCTCGACACCTGCACTTTGCCACCTGCTCCCCATTTAAACCACCCCTGCGCTGAGAAAATGGCTCTGGCATCACTGGAAGTAGCCTTCTAGCTTTGTAGGGACCACAAAGAGGCTTCATACTTCGAGATACCCTATGGTCCCTGAAAAGCAAGAGGACAACTTCTGAGAGTTTGGTACCCTCCACAGTTTCAGGCATCCACAGTGGGTCTTGGAATGTATTCCCCATGGATATGGGGTAACAATTGTTATTGTTATTTCTCACTCACTTCTCCCTATAGATTGGGGAGAGAGACAACAACAGACACAGAATAGCAATTAAAAGAGCATATGAAACCAATACATATTCTTGTTTTCAGCTGGATGAAAACTAACACATTTCTTACCCATATTGTAAAAACAGGGAACCGTATCTGAAAAGCTGAGTGTTTTACCAATCCACCACTACAGTTGCTCCCTTCCTTAGCCTGGCTCATACGGAAAGATTATCTCATCACCTATGGAAAATGCTGAGAGCAGGGGTGTGGTCCCTTGGAAGTCCCATCTGGGGCTCAGGTCAGAGGACTCCCCATCTGCCGCAGGACATTCCAAATTGTTCCCAGGGGGAGTCAGCCCAGGCTGACAGGAGAGGGACTTCAAAGCCACTTGTGCCTCCCTATTCCTTTCCCCTTTCGTATCAGGCCCATTAGGCCATGCAATATTACTTCAAACAGTCAACATCCTTGGCAGAAAAGCTGCATAAAAATCAGGGATGGACAATACATGGTGGATGGGGGCACCGTGTCAGTGAGGCATCTGTGGAGGACAAACCCCCACACAAATTCTTTTAAACATTTTGCCCACAAATGCCCCTCAACATATCCTGAGGCCACCAAAGGAAGGGATTTCACCCTATCTTTGGCCCTCTGCGGACCATTTTAGAACGGGGGAGACGCTATTTTCGAACAGGAATCAGAGGCATAGAGTTGGAAAAGACCCCAAGAGCCACCCAGGCCAACCCCCTTCTGCCATGCAAGAAGACCACCATCAAAGCATTCCTGACACATGGTCACCCAGCCTCTCTTTAAAAACCTACAAAGAAGGTGATTCTGCCACACTCCATCAAGACAGCAGCATAGTCCACTGTTGAATTGCTGACAGTATGTTCTTCCTAATATTTAGGTGGGATCTCTTTTCCTGAAATTTGAATTCACTGCTCCATAGTCTCTCTGGAGCAGCAGAAAACAGGCTTGCTCCGTCTTATGCACAACATTGTTACTCTGATGGAAAAACCCTATCCCAAGGTCTACAATTTGATATTAAATATGATTTTGTGTGCCTGAGAGGTCGCCCGGATGAGCATGTAGGCAGTCGCGGTTGAATGACTAAACCAGGTCAGGCCAGTAAAATCCCCAGTCATGTAGCCCCAGGAGACCTCAAGATGTGTAAATGCACAGAAGACAAAGGGTCCTCAGGCCCTGAGACGCCGACTTGAGAGGATTAGCATGTCTGCTGCAAGTTGAGCAAATATTCCATCAGGCGAGGACCATTTACATGAAGTCACACCACAAACTAACACAGCCGGAGATCCTAAGACTTCGGCAACACCTTGCAATCCCATCACGCAAAGGAAAGTACCATGGTGGAGCTTTGTTATCGCTCCAACACCCATTGTTCTCCCCAGGAAAGGATTAGTCCTCCAGGTACTTTTTTCCCTACAAATAGTCCCGGCTTTTGAGCATTTCTTTGGATCGCTCCTGGTCATCACAGCAGACCGTTGCTCCGTCCATTGAGTGATCCCCTCAGCCCTCTCCGTGCTGAGTCTCATTTCTCCATTGCCTTCCTAAACCCAGGACTTCAGGAAAAGGTGCAGTATTACCCCAGCTGTACCCCTTCAATACTCCCCTATCCAATTTCCTCTCTTTTGTTTCTTAATAGCTCTTGGGTGCGTGAGTGCGTTGATGCATGAGACTTTTATTCAATAAAATCATTTACTGGACCTTTTCGTTTGGTTTTTGGCTCGGCCTGACCCTGTAAAAACTGGGTAAAAAGACCCCGCTAGGTTACCCTGCCTCTCGCATTGCTATTGCTTGTGCTCTGGCTAGTTTCCATTCCCCATCATGTGGAGCACATTGAGGCATCCCCCAAGGGACCCCAGAAATCAGGGTAACAACATCATCCTTTCAAATATTTAAACACGGCTATTATGTCCCCTCTTAACTTTCTCTTCTCCCAGCTAAACATATTAGCTCCCTCAGCCGCTCCTCAGAGGGCTTCATGGTTTCCAGGAAGTGATCGCTGGGCCTTTGCCCTGGGCCATTTTTTCTCCACCCTGATATAGAAGAGACGAATACACGAACAATTTCCTCACCATCCTCCTCTGCAGCTTCTTCTGGGCAGCCAAGCGCTGTTTCACCTCCTTCCAGTAGAGGACCTCCAGATCTGCCCAAAAAGAAGGAGACATGGTCAGGACCTTCCTTCTGCAGCAAGGATGGGATTCATGCAGTACCCTCAGGGGCCCCTCCATGACTGCCTAACCATTCTTTCCAAGCCTTTTGTTTCCAAGTGACAACTTCTACTCCTGGAAATGTCCAGGAAAGTTGATACTCCTCAACAGTGAAGTACAGCCCCCTCCTTTCATCTTGTGCTCTCCTCCCCAGTGTTTCTACTCATTTCTGGTTTGCCTGTCTTGTTCTTTTTTCAAAGTATTTTTGGGAGGATTGGCATCAGTGTGTGTGTGTGTATGGGGAGGGGAAGGATCCCTAGACCCCCAGAGTTTGCCCATTCCTGCTCTGCAAAATCAGCCTTCACCACCTCCCTCCTGCTCCCACCCTTGGGAACTTCTCATATTACAAATGAGGTAACATTCCAGCAGCTCTTCTTGATACAGGTTGACTCTCCCTTATTTGAAATGCTTGGGACCACAAGTGTTTTGTGTTGTGCTTTGGAATACCTGTATTTGCACATACATAATATGCAGAACTATACAGGAGATCTCCAGGGAGCCCATGAATGAATGAGCAGGAGGACTGCAGCCGAATACAGGTATCAGGTCCCTTAGTCTCTCAGATCCTCAGTCTCTCTCCAGCCTCATGTCTCATATGCAACGCAAGTAGAGAACAAATAAGATGTGGGAAGAGGCACAAGGATCTGCAAAATGGGGGAAGTGTGGATTTGCACCAAGCACTATGGTTGAATTTTTGCATTTCACAGACCTTTGTTTCTCTCTCTCCACCCTCACATCTCATTTGTTCTCTACTTGTGTTGTGTAGGAGATGCACGACTGGAGAGACTGAAGATCAGAAAGAGGAGTGAGCAGAAGCGCTGCAGTCGCTACCTTGAAGGCAAAAGCAGGTGGCTGGCAGCAAAACGTTTTTGAAGGTTTTTGGGATTTCAGATCTATGGATTAGGGATGCTCAATCTGTGTAGATAAAGCTGCCTTTCCAGGGTCTAGCCTTGCTGTCTCCAAGGCCATCCCTCTTTTTTCACCAGCCTGCCTCCTAAACCTTATTGAAGAGTAAGCCTCAGAATAACATTAGCTTTTCTTATTGCAGGAAGCACAAGGGAGTTAAAACTCAAGTGCCTTTAAGGTCTCTTTTACACTGCACAATTACAGTAGTAGTGGATCACTTTTAACTCCTATGGCTGCATCCCAAGTAACCCTAGGATTTGTAGTTTGGTGGTTCAGTATAGAAAAGAAAAGCCCAAGATTCCACAGGATGCAGCCATGGCAATTAAAATAAGAAACTGTGTAGCGTGAAAGAGACCTGAAAAGGAATTTAAGGTCTACAGACAAATAATTATTGTCTGCTCCACTGATGCGTGCGCAGCGCTGTCAAAGCTGCAAGCCTTTCAAGATCTGACTCCACATGTGTGGAACGGTCTTCCTTTGGACCCTTGGCTGGAAGAGGGTCTCACCCATTTTCACAAGGGGTTGAAGACCTTCCTCTTGGATTCATTGGAGTAAGCTGCTGAGTTGTGCCTGAGGTTGCTGAGATGGGTGGTGGGATGTTGGGGATTTTACATACATTTATAGCGTTATGTTTTATTTCTTTGTCTCTGATTGTGTATGCTTGATATTCCACCCCTTGGTGGCAAGGCTGTTATAAACATTGCCATCCTCATTAATCCTCTTATCTCTGATCACAGATCAGAAACAACAGAAGGAGCACACTGGGAGAGCGGGCACAGTCAGCCCAAAGCCCAGAGATTCTCCACCATCTGGGATCCGAGAAACCCTCAGCTGCTTCAGGCTGCCCCCACCAAGTAAACAGCCATGTTGAAGCCTGAGATCTACGAAGCAAGGCGCAGGGAATTCTGCAAGATCCCACGTTTGCCTGAAACTAGTCCTGAAAAGGCCCAGAGGGGGAACACAACCAGTCTAGGGGCCAGAAAGCCAGATCCCCTTTCTCCCCACATCTTCTGCTCTGGCTACACACTCACCGGCGAAGGTTGGTCCTTTCCTCCTACTTCTTGGGTTGCCGGCTCTGTCATGCTCTGGAGAGAAAAGTCAAACATGTTTAGAAAGAGGGCTGCTGCTCCCTAAGGGTCCTTTCTCCCCTCTCTCCCCACTCCTCTCTCAAACACCTTGTGGTGTCATGTGTCCCTCCCCAATATATACCTGCCAGAGGATGGGTAGTCTGCAGGTAGTTGGTGGCAATACACTGTGGAAGTACATGGGAGCAGAGACTTTTCTGCTGTGGCACCCCAGCTAGGGAATGCCTTAAGAGTCCTGATTGATGCCAATGTTAGCTTCATTCTATAACCAAGTCAAACTGTGGTTGTTTAGTACAGCCTTTGGGGCCTTTCTGATTTCATTCTGCATGTGAATAGTTTTGAAGTGACTTAAATTGTTTGAAACTGTCTTGCTTTAACTGGTCAAATTCTTTCATATTTTTTTGTTACCTGTTTAGATCAGGGGTGGACAACTGAGCAAAAGGCAGGGGCCATTCTCCCCCTTCCACTGCTGCAACGCTCACCTGGTGGGCCGCAATGACGTATGGTGGCAAGTCTAAAGTGACCCAATGTTGATTCCAGCCCCCATTTGGATAGATGTCTTTGTTTGGGGGTTCATTTTGGGAAGATGGGTAGCTCTGGGGGGTTTAGGAGAAGCAAACTGCCATATTTTCAGGCAAATCTGGGACAAAAAACCTCCATCTGAAAATCAGCCCATCTTTTTTTTTATTTTAAAACTTTTTATTTTATTTTTTTTAAATCAGGAAGTCCTGGGGCTTTGGGGCACTTCAGGAGTTGTAGTTAGTGGTTCCAAGGGCTGCGTGTGGTTTAGATATTCTTGCTGTTTTGGATTGTTTTGAACCGTTTCAGCTAATTTTGTTGTATGCCTCTTGAGATATTTGAATATATTTGTAAGGATACAGATATTCTAATAAATAAATGTACAAGGAGGATTTTAAAAAAAGGGGTGGAGACACTAAGAACTGTGCTGTTGCGAAGGGACCTGTTCATCCCAAGGAAAAACCTGGGACTGTGTGGAATGGACTCCTAAAGTCACCTGCATTCACGGAAGAGGGACATAGAGCATTATGGAAAGAGTGGCCTTTTGGGCACAGAAAACTAACCACTGCCCCAACCGTCACCTCATTCCAATGGGCGGAAAAGGCTGAAACAAAGGCCAGGTCCCATTCAGAGTCACAAAGTCATAAGGCATTTCCACAGTGCACTGTTACAGTGCTAGTATTCCACTTTCCACATCCTATGGAATCATGAGGTCTGCAGTTTAGGGAGGGGCATTGAGAATTCTCACCCAAAGAGCTCTTTGGCCTCAGTGAAATACAAAACCCAGAATTCCACAAGAGGTTGAAAGTGGAATAATAGCATTATAACAGTGTAGGGCGGAAAGGCCCATAGAATTATAAAGCTGGAAGGGGCCTCATGGGCCTTTGAGTCCAACTCCCTGCTCAGTGCAGGATCTGCAGCTAGAGCATCCCCAGCAGGGAGCTGTCCAGTCTCTGTGTGAAGATGTCCAGAGAAGGAGACCCCATTACCACCTCTCTAGGCATTTTTTTTCTATTGCCAAACCACCCTCAATCTCAAGAAAGTCTTTCTAATGATCAATAAAATCTGCCCTCCTGTAACTTTAAGCCATTAAACCCGGCCTTTCCCTCGGAGGCAGCAGAGAACAGACCAATTGTCTCCTCTCTGGGACAGCCCTGGAGGTATTTAAAGAGTGCAACTGTGTCACCCCTGAGTCTTCTCTTTGCCAAACTGAACCTGCCCAGCAACTTCTACCTTTCCTTGTATGTTTTGTTCTCCAAACCATTCATCATCCTTGCTTCCCTTCTCTGAACTTCCTTTATCTTTCTTAAAATGAGGCACCCAGAAGTGAATGAACTACTTCAGATGAAGCATAACCAGTGCAGAGTATACTGGGACTTCTACTTCCCTCAACTTGGAAATTATACTTATAATGGTGTTGTGACGGCGTGCTTTCAAGCCATTTGTAACTTACGGTGACCCTTTTATAGGGTTTTCTGGGGCAGAGAGTGTATTGTGTGCACAAGGTCACCCAGTGGCTTTCCATGGCTGATTGGACAGTCAAAACCTGATCTCCAGGGTTGTAGTCCAGTGCTCAAATCACAATATCACACTGGCTCTAAAGCTTCTATTAATGCTTTTATTAATGCAGGCTAAAATAGCATTTGCCTTCTTTGCTGCGGCATCATACTGCTTGCTCATGTTCAACTTATGATCAACAACAATCCTTTTTGGATGTAGCACTGCTGAGCTTGACATACCAACTCCACGGTTCTACTTGAGAGGCCCCTGGCCTGATCTATCAAGGTTCTCCTTATGTTCTCACCCACTTCATTCTGTTCTAAGTCCTTTTCCTGAATCCCCTCCCATATCAAGCACTAGAAGCTGTGGCTCTTACCTGTGGCTGAAAACCATGCTGCAAAATCCTGCAGTTTGCTGGACAGTCTCCTCTTCCGTTTGGTACCAGGCAAGTCATCCAGGCAACGAGGCACCGAGAAGGGCCGGCCTGGAGCCAGAGGAAAATGGAAGAGGAAGGCAAGAGGTGTTTCTCAGCTCTCACACCCAAGACTGAAACGAGTTCTCTAAATGAAAGCTCACTGCCTCTCACTATCCCCTATCCCTCCTTCCCCTCCCACCTTTTGCCCCCAAAGCTGGGACTCAAGGATCCTTGTAAAAATCAAAACACACAGCACGCAACATACAAAGTTATTGTTAAGCTGCAGATTTGTTTATAAATTATTTTATGCAGTAATCCCTGCCCCATCAGCAGTATTGCTTTCTGTGGTTTCAGTAGCCTATGGCCTGCAAATATTAAATGGGAAATACTGGTGTCCGGGCAACGACACCCACACAGCCTTCTGATGCCATGTGCAACAGCTCTGGCGTCATTGAAAGAAGCCTTCTAGCTTCACAAGGATCACAGGGAGGTGTCATACTACCTGACAATATGAAGCCTCTCTTTAATCCCTGTGAAATTGGAGGGTTACATCTGGTGATGCCAGAGCCTGTTTCTAGCTTTACACGGACCACAGAGAAGTTCCACGTTATAAGTTCTATGAAGCTTCTCTATGGTCCCTGCAAAGCTAGAGGGATCAGTACTATCCACGGCTTCAGGCATCCATAGAAATTCTTGAGAGCAATTAATGTAATGATGGTATCTATGATGAACAATGATATTCAGAAAATATTCCTTCAACACACAGGCCTCTAAAGCACCAAGCATGGACTCTGAAGCTGCCCCCAAGATCTCACAAGGAAACCTCGTGGCTTCCATCTGCCCATTTAGGGGCTGGGGAAGGACACAGCCAATCCACCTCCACCCCTCTTTGTACCTTTCTTGAGGGGTTTGTCCTCTGAGGAGCTGAAGGGGTCAAGGCTGCGCCAGGGATCCTGCATCTCCTGAAAGAGAGAGAGATTGAAAGAAGGCGGCATGTAGGAGGTGTTGTGCCAAGGGACAGAAGCAAACACTGAAGGGAAGGGTCCTAAGCACAGATGCGTAAAAACACAGAAAGACAACCATAAAACACAGTTAAAACAATGCGAAAGAATGCAATACAGTCCTCCCTCCCCATTTGTGGGTGTGACCTTCTCAAATTTGTTTATTCATGAGGCATGTGTGTGCTTCTGGCCCCCATTCTCTTCCTCCCATCCCCCTGCCTTTTGTCTAAGCGCGCATGCCTTCCTTCTCTGTGCCGAGGCAAAAGGCAAGGGAACAGAGGGAAGGCTCGCATGTGTCTTCCTTCTCCGTATGTAGTATTCTGCCCTCCCATTCTCTTGCCTTTTCCTGGGTATGGGGAAGAAAGGCGTATGTGCCAGGGCAAAAGGCAAGGGAATAGGAAGGGGGGGAACCCCAGAAGGGGATGGGAGAGGGAACATGGGGGGTTATTCACAGTTTGTCCACTTTCACAAGGGTTCTGCACCCCAAATTCTCATGAAAGTGGAGGGGCTACTGTAATTTTAGTTTGAGCATCCCCAATCTGAAAATCCGAAATTCAAAATGCTCCAAAATCTGAAACTTTGAGCGCTGACATGATGTCACAAGTAAAAAATAGTGGAGATTGTGACACCTGTGATTTGTTGATGGTTCAGTGTGCACAAACTTTGATTCATGCACAAAATTGTTAAAAATATTGAATAAAATTACCTTCAGGCTATGTGTCTCAGACGCATATGAAACATACACGGATATTCTGTTTAGACTTTGGGTCCCATATCCAAGATGTCTTACAACACAGCAACAAAAAATACAGTTCCAAATGACAGTTGCATTTCATTCCATACCTTGATGTGCTCGTTGGCTCCCAGGGCAGGGGGTCTCTCCCGCAGCATGTACTCTTTTCTCTGTGGGACACTCTGGAAGAAAGGAGAAAGAGCAAAGTCATCAGGTCTCCTCACGGAAGCTAGGCAGACCATTCTCCCTCCCCACCCCTCGACCAGGTGGGAGTGAACCTTGATGCTTCTGATTTATCCCTACCACCTACCATCTGATGGGCCACGTGCTCCTTCACACCAGCTGGCGAGGCATCCAGGGCCCCCTCTGGAACATCTGGCAGGGAGTCATCACAGCCGTCATCATTTGCACACAAAGCTTCCCCTGCTCCTGCTATTGGGGATGGGAGGGGAGTGAAGAACAAGTTTAGTCATGGAATATGCTGCTGCCTGGGCGCGTGGTGTATTCTCTTTCTTTGGAGGCTTTTAAAGAGAGGCTGGATGGCCCTCTGTCAAAGGCAGGGCTATGATTCTGCCTTCCTGCATGGCAGAAGGGGGTTGGACTGGATGGCCCCTGGGGTCTCTTCCAACTCTGGGATTCTATGATTCTAGACAGGCCCGTAAAAGAACTTGTCTGTAGGGTGGTCGCTCTCTGCCATTTCCATCACATTTCTTAGTGCAGCAAAGCTTGCAAATGCCTATATTTGTGAATTCAGCCCAGTAGAAGGTTTATGAAACCCCAATCTAGCCCCAACAAACAAGCATCACAGCCACAGTCCTTTCCCAATCTCTCCCACGGAATACCTTTGTTCCTAATCAGCCAAAGGAAGGCCGCCTCCGGGCCTCTACTCTACCTGACATGCTACATTAGAATCTGTAATGCTTGATCAGGTTGAGCCTCCTTTATCCAGAAATCCAAAAACTTTCCAACACTTGCAACTCTCTGCTGCCAGCCAGCCACCCACTTCTGCCTTCCGAGGCAGCAGCTGTGGCACTCTTGTTTATTTGTCTCTCAGATCTGAGGAGCACTGCAGCTGCTGCTTTGAAGGAGGAAGCAGGCAGCCGGCAGCAAAAAGAGACACCGAGGATCTGGGAGACAAACGAGTGCTGCAGCTGTCACCCTGAAGGTGGAAGCAAGCAGCTGGCAGCAAAAAGAGAAAGACGGGGTAATCTATGAAATGGCAGGAGGCATGGATTTGCACTGAGTGCTATGCTTGGGTTCCTGCTGTTTCACAGATCCTCAGTTTCTCTCAAGCCTCGCCATCTCATACACAACAGAAGTAGCAAATGAACAAGACACAGGGCTGTTTCAGAAAGATACTGTCTTCCAAAATCTGAAAAAGTCTGTAACATGGAACACTTCTGGTCCCAAGCATTTCAGATGTGCCTGTGTGTGTGTGTGCATAGACACACACCAATACATGCGTGTACGCATTTGGAATGTGTATGGCTTGATTATAAAAGATACATCAAAACACTGTACAACTAAACACTGTATAACTAATTTAAAATAAAGAATACGGTCCATAAAGACAGTAATGACCAAAGCCCAAAAAAAAAAAAAAGGAAACAAGAACAACACAGCAAAATTAGATATCAGGAGAAGCCTGACACACTTGCTGGGTTCTGTATTCTTGCTTTACAGGGGAACGTGTGAGACTGAAAAAAAAAAGAAGCAGCTGAAATGTCTTGCTAGAACATTTAAATAATTCTGTTTGTAAATCGCCTCAATAAATATATTTTGAAAATGATGAGCTGCATTCTGCTTGTCAGAAGTGCTGTTTGTTTTAAAATCTTTTCTCTCTCTGTATATTTTTACACACTGTTTGATCATAAGCAACACATCAAAACAGCGTACAGCAGATTTCAAAACTGCAATTGATAAAAACCAGAAATGGCAAGAACAGCAAAAAGGAAAAAGAACAAGAATACTGCAGCTAAGTTAAATATCAGGAGAGGCCAGCGCCGGTGAGGCCCCCACCCTTTACAAAAGTTAGGTCATTTCTGCACTACACTATTATAGTGCTATTATTCCATTTTCAATCTCCGGTGGAATTCTGAGGGTTGTAGTTTAGAGAGGCCAAAGAGCTCTCTGGCTAAGACTTCTAAATGCCCCCTCCCTGCACTCCAAACCCCAGGATTCCATAGGGAGTTGAAAGTGGAACAGCAGCACTAGAACAGTGTAGTGCAGAAATGGCCTTGGACTGCTGGCCACTTATGACCATAAGCTGTAAGCTATAAGCTGATCTGGGGGTTTGTTAACTGAAAGGCAGTAGATACATCTTTTAGTAATTTGGTTTCCTTCTTGAGGCTTTCAAGAAAGATCAGGTGCTTTAGAGATGGGATAGCCCAGCTCCAATGTAAGTTTTGGACCAGGCAAAATGTTTATGGTTTGGTGAAAGCTATTGTTACTGCGGTCCAGGCCTACCCAGAGATAGCATTTGATATTGTTTTGATATCAAACCATTCGGCTTTCCTCTGCCACCCCGCTCCACGTGTTTGTGAAGCCACAGGACAAGCATATAAACAGGCGCGGCCGATAATTGCTGGACATTCCATTCTCCACCCAGGCAGGCCAGACAGAGCTGGTGTGTCGCTTCAGGGACCTCTCTGGCAAACACCTCATTGCATATGCGCGATACGAACAAAGGCTCCCTGCCCCGAGCAGGTAACCTGACAAAGCTGTACTAAGCGCTCCGCATTTGCATACTGGCTACACTATTGTTAATTTGGCTCCAAGTCAATCATGCTAAACTCTGACCTTTCCAAAGCTTTGTCCCGCTCCTAAATCGCATTGTTCTCACCGAGTAAGGTATGCCTGCAGTCACAATTCACCCTATAAAAACCCCTGATTCCAAGACCATCCTCGGATCGCTCCGGACTTCCATCCCACCTTGCTGCTGCTTTGTCTGGCAAGCTCCCCTCAGCGAACCGCGCTGAGCTTCTTCACTGCACCCCAACATCGCTTTCAAACTACAGGACTACGAGACAGGTGTCGTATCACCCATTTCCCTCCAAAAATCCCTATTTCCAATTCTTTAGTTAGCTGTGTGATTGTGTTGTCTTTAATATTTGTTTGTACTTAATAAAACACAATTCTTGCTATTTTGAACTGTCTGACTGTTTGACTGACCTGACCCCGTAGACGCTGGATTGCAAGATCCTGCTGAGTTACCCTGCCTCTCGCTAGCTTTAGTGAGTGCTCCAGCTAATTTTCCCCAAGGTTGTGTTGTTGTTTGGTTATTTGGGATGCCCCTCCCAGGACCCCCGGAGAACAGGGTAACACTATCTACTGAGCCCTGAGCCAACTGAACCTAAGTTCAGAAAGTCCATTGAAAGCTCACCTCCTTCTTCAGAGAAGTCCAGGGCAAGAACCGGTGTGTTACACACGCTGACCTCCATGGGTGTGGAACCTGCTGCTGGGGGAAGTCTCTGAGCTCCTACAAGGGAGAAAAAAAAGCATGAGAGATCCACTCAAAGGTGCTACAATGCACACACACCCTCACATAGCCCTACCTGCTAAACATCAACATGGTTGCAAATGGTAACCATAGGAGGCATCAAGATTCTAGACCAGTCCAGGGCAACACACAGCCACATGGTATGGACACCTGGATAACCCAGGCCAAAAGGGCAGGTGGAACAAAAGAATCTTGAAGGACAGCAGTCCCATGAGTTCAGAATATATTGAATTGGCGCATCCTGCTTTGCATGGAAGAACACAGGTCATAAATGACATGCTCCACATGGGAAACAAATTCTTAAAAAAAGGAAAAATCAGTACAAGTAGCAGCCTAGTACTTCTTAAGAGACAGCTCTGCTACAAGCTCTTGCTTGCAGGTGCCACCAGATGGGAGCTTTCTAGAAAATACTTGGCTGCTCAACAGAGGAACAGAAAGGAGACAGATGGAAAGGGGTCTGTTCCTGGAGGGCCTTATCCCAACTCCCCAAGTAAACGTGGTCCAGCCTGAGGTGAGATCTCTCACTGATGGGCATGGGGTGAAGTGCAGAGGACTGCATCTCTCTGTTGTTTCTTCAGCAACTCCAGAACTTTGGAGGGCCCCACTATATCTCTCGCGTCTTTGTGGCTTCCATTTTGGGCACGCAGAAGTGGCAACCCATTAACCTTCTGGGCTGTTGGAGTTAGGGGAGGGATAGCTAGTTCTTTTGCAGTGAAGAGTCCCCAAAACAGCATTGTTCAGCTCCGGAAGGGGAGCTGACAATGTTTGAGGTCTTTTCTTGGCTTTTCTTGGCTGAAAAATTACAGTCAGCCCTCCACATGTGACTTTCACGGATTTGTTTATTTGTGAGTTTCTCCAATACCTGTGGAACCCCCTCCCCACCTCAGGTTCTTCTTTTCTGGGGGAATCTTCCTTCTTGGCAGCTCCGATCAGGCTGCACAGCCCTTTAAAAACCCGCCTTTTTACCATTTTTCCCACTTTTGTGCGGGTCCCGCACCCAGAACCCTAGAATGAACGTGGAGGGCCGACTGTACTTCTTTTGACAAAATGCGAGGACGGGGCAGCCAAGACCTCTGGCAACCCAAAAAAGTGGGGGTTGTACGGTCTGCGCCAGACTCCCCGTAAGACCACACAACTCCCACCCCTGCCTTAGGTGATTAAGGGCAGCCCAAATCCATACCCATGGAGTCGGCACTCCTCCACTCGCCATTCCTTCCTGGCGGGCAACGTGTGGGCGAGAGTCCCGCGAGCTGCAGCATGAAGGTGCCGTTGGTGTGCGGGGTGCAGGTGTTCATGCGGAAATCCCGCCGACTGGCCAGCATCTCCCCCTTCCGGCTGCGAGGGAAGAGAAGGAGGGGGAAGAGACGGTAATGCACCAACATCACCCCCACCCTGCAGGCCGGTATTTGGGAACATGCCCGGGGGGGGGGGGAACTGATCATCCCTCGTCAGGCTTACCTGAAGAGGGGATTGCCCTTCTTTTCAGCCTCCTCAGGTGGAACCAGGGACATCGGAGTCAAGGGCACAATCTTGACCACCTGGAAAGACAAGATGGGGCATTCCCACATTGCTGAAGAAAGGGTGTAGGCAGCAGCAGCGGGCTGGATTCATTTAGTCAATGGTATTTTATTTATATACAGCCTTCTCTCAATAGGAAACCTTAGGCAGCTCACCACTGGAGTCAAAACAAAGTGCCGTTAAAAAGATGGGTAATCATTTTGGACTCTGGAATACCATACCTTCTTGGAATAGCCTTGTAGCTTGTGTGTTGTGCATGAGATGTGAGGCCGGAGGGAGACTCAGGGTCTGTGCAATGGGGAGAACCCAAGCACAGAGCTTGGGGTGAATCCATGCCTCCTGCATGTTCCCAGATCCTCAGTCTTTCTTTTTTTTCCCCCTACCAGCCACCCATTTTCACATTTGAGGCCGCGTCTGTGGCACTCCTGATCATTCCTCTCTCAGATCCTCAGTCTCTTGTCTTTTAGCTGCCAATCGTGGTGGCTGGTGACAAAAAAGAAAGAGAAAAACTGAAGATCTGAGAAATAAGTGAGCAGGAGTGCTGCAGCCACTGCCTCAAAGGCAGAAGTGGGCAGCTGGTGGCAAAATGTTTCAGTGTTTGCATTTCCAGATAAGGGAGGTTCAATCTGTGATTTAAAAGTTTTTAAAGGGACAATAAAATATACAGTCGACCTTCCACATTTGTGAGCTTAACCTTCACAGCTCCAGTTATTGGCAAGTTTCTTCCAACCTTGCCCCCCTCCCCCAACCTCAGGGTCTTCTTTTCAGGGGGAATCTTCCTGCTCAGCAGCTCTGATCAGGCTGTATCAGCACTTTAAAAACCCACCCCTGGTCCTCCTCCTCCTCCACCAGCTGCTGCCCGGCTAGCTGAGGATGGCTGGCGGCCCCATTTCTCAGCACCGTGAATCCTCTTCAGATGGCCTCCCACACCCCAGGAGGTGGGCAAGAAGGAGGAAGCACTGGGCTGTCAGGCTGATGCTCTTTCCCTCTCCTTTCCCTGACCTGGTTTGGACTCTGGGTGCCCGTTCTCCTCATCTCGGGCCCCTTCCCACTGCCACATACATTTTGATATTTGTGATTTTCTACTTTTGCAGGGGTCCCACATCCCTAACCCGAACAGATGTGGAAGGCTGACTGTACTGATAGATAAAAATACCATATACCCCAATTAGACCTTCTGCAACAGACACTAACAGACACACCAAGTAACAGAAAACAGCATGCCTGCTGATGGGAAGAAAGCAGAGAGGAGGCTCACTTCGCTTCCTGTTGGAGGGGCTTCCACAGCCCGGGAGCATCCACCAAGAAGGCCCTGCCTCTCACGTCCCCATCAGACATGCCTCTGATGGTGCTGGGACTGACAGAAAGCCCTCCTTTGAGGATCTTAAAATTCAGGCAAGCTCATATTCTGTGATACAGTCTTTCAGACAGTCTCTCTGCCCTGGGTCCAGACTATTATCTGATACTGAGTAGTCTGTGGCACAGTAGGCAGCAATGAAAATTTCCTGGAGCTCTGCTCACGCCCAGGTGGAGGGCAGCAGCAACTGGCTGAGGAAGACCTCTTTGCTGGGTTACCCTCTTTAGCAGTCAGGGGTCCTTCTCAATTTCCTTGCAGGGAGTTGCTGGGGACAGCAAAGTGACCATCAGGTTTTAATGGCAAAAGAGCTCACAAAGCTGGAGGGAGTTTCCAGGAAAGGGCAAATTGGATGGATCAGCTTCCTTATTAAGAGAGACATCAACAATTAGGGCTAACAAGCACATGACAGGGAGAGAACCGAGCAATGCTTGTGAGACTGAGAAAGGGCATAAGCAGGGAGCTTTTTCAGGAACAGCCAGCCAGCTGCTTTGCAGAAGCCCATAAGCAAGCCACAAAGGAAATAGCCCATAATATGTATCATTGCCTATGGAACTTTCCACTGTGTAATGCTCTGGTAACCTTTAACATAAATTAACCAGAGACTCCATCGGAAGAGTATAACAATATTTTAAGTGGGGGTATTCCTAAATGAGTGAAAGTGAAGCAGTTTTCAGTCTTTCTTTTGTTATAATGCCCTGTTTGATTTACTTTAAGTCCTGTTTTTCTCACAGTACAGCAGCCAAGGCAGGTTGCGATGCAGGTTAAAACTAAGTATATTTAAAACCAATCATAATACAGTTTGCTTACCACTCTCACAGGGGCTAGGGGCACAGGACCCCCAACAAAAATAGAAAAATCACAAATATTGTAAGCCCCAAGCTGTATTTAACACACACACACACACACTATACCTGTACTGGCAGGGGGGCCAGTCCAGGCTGCATGTGAGTTCCCTCACTCACTTAAGTCGGAGTGGGGAGCGGAAGGGATTCTCTTCTACCCCTTCCTGTCCGCACAAGTGAGTGAATGAGTTGCTCCATCACCTCCCCCATACCCAAGTGAGCAAATGCACATATTCTTCTTCCCTCCCACTCTCTCCTGCACACGCAAGTGAGAAAACACACAGGTGCAACCTCCCTCACCTCATTCAACTCCCCACTGTAATCTGCAAATAATCAAGCTGGTGAATGCATAACCTGCAAATGTGTAGGGCCAACTGTAGTAGAACTAAATAAATAAATTAAGCAACAATGAAATAAACTAGCATACTAATAATGGTACTGAATTTAAAAACATTTAAATCATAACAGAGGAAAAGAAGACAAAATGTACAGCAGATTCCATTAAAAAGATTCTTCCACAGCAACCAGCCAATAGCCCAAAACCTGTCTAAATAGAAAGCTCTTTGACTTTTTGGTTTTCCTTCTGTTAACCTCTTGCAGGACAGAGTTCTACAGCCCAGGGATAGCCACCTAGAAGGCCTTCTCTCATATCTTCACCAAATATTCCATGATGATGATTGTTTACATCTGCCTTTGCCCAAAATATGACTCTCTATTGCCGTGCTGAATGTGCATTAGAACTACAACATGCTGTGCTCCGTAAGGTTTGGATATTATGGTATGGGGACAACTCTGTTGCTATTGCTGTTGTTGTTACCTGGTGTCAAGTTGGCTCTGACTGATGGCAACCCTCTGAACATTAACAGCCCTGCTCAGGTCTTGCAAACTCAGGGCGGCCACAGCTTCCCTGATGAAGAAAATCCATCTGTACTTAGGTCTTCCTCTTTTCCTACTGCCTCCTGCTTTATCAAACATTATCATAGTATAGGACGCTAGAAATTCCTGAATGGATGCACTCAACTTTAGAAGTATCCGTGAAAGCAAAGACTGGACTGGGAAAAAGCACTCACACTGGCCTGCCGGTCATCCCGCAAGTCCATATTCGCTCTGCTGGTATCTTGGATGTCATTCAAAGAGAGGAACTGCAGAGAGAGAAAAATTCTGTTAATGGCATACACTTTTCACTGGAACAAGAGAGCATCTTCTGTCCCCTTACAGGGGAAACATGCTCAAAGCTACATGGCACAGCTGCAGGGACAGCTAGAATCTGTATCTTCTGGCCATTTAAATGTCAAGCAACTACCCTTCTTAGGGCTCAAGTCAGATTACAGTTCTGAAGTAATGGCATCACGCATGTTTAGATACCATACAAAGAAATATGCATGTGAAGAACTGGACTTCTGTCCATGAAAGCTTTTGCCATTATATACTTGGGAGTCAGATAACTGGTAGCACTTATTGTACATTTTCTGCACCCAAAAGAAACCTGCTATCTTCTTTAGAAATAAAAAAATGAAAGCCAAGTTTCTACTCATGGAGTGGAGAAGTACGTAAAACCAAAACCTTCATAATAAAACAAATCCAAGTTCTTAATGTCCTCTGCTTGCTTCCCAAAGTGGCAGGGCTGCAGCAGCAACGATCGCCAGGTCGCCCATTCATTCTGGGCACGCCGCTCCATGGGAGTTGTCAGTGTGGCTGTCGCCTTTGGTTCGGCAGGCAAAGGGGGAAACTTTCCTGCGGCGGATCTGCCATCCGACGGGGGAAAGCGGTCCCTCCGAGACCGAGAACTTGGTCGGGAAAGGAGCAGGGGGCGCCAGCCAAGGGCTTCAGTTTGTGTAGCAAGAGCCCCCGAGGTTCCCTGGTTGGTTTTTTAACCCGAAAGTGCTGCTCTGATCCGTCCTGTGGACTTTGGCCATTTCCACATTCCAGTGTTATAGCACTGATTCCACTTTCACCATCCTATGGAATCCTGGGGTTTGCAGTTCAAACTGCAAACCCCAGGATTCCATAGGATGGTGAAAGAGGAATCATAGCGCTATAACAATCTAGTGCAGAAATAGCCAGGATGACTTTCTCCTCTCGCTTTTGTTGTGCGTGGACCCTTGGCGCTTGCCACATGCACATGTTGTGTTCTTCGCCCTGACTGTCTTGCATTCCTCGCTTTTTGTATGTTCAGCGTCCGCACTCCCTTTAAGGAAGGGAGAGAGGGAGGGAGGGAGTGAAACAAAACACGTCTGCTTATGCCGCCGCCATCTTTCCTCTCTCCCCGTCCTTTCCTCCCTGCGCCTCGTGTAAAATGTGGGCTGTTTCGGCATTGCCTTTGGGAGTGACCGGCTTTTTGAACTGTGGAAACCCAACATTCAGAACTAGAACTACTGCCTTAATTCTAGCATTGATGGACTCTTTCTATGCTTAAAAAAAGGGGGAGGGTTACCAGTTTTTAGGCATTAGAAGTCTATCCAGAGCAGTGATTTAGGGCAGTGTTTCCAATCTATTTGATGTTGGAAATAACTAACTAACTAAATAAATAAATAACGAAAATGATTTTATGGTTGGGGGTCACCACAACATGAGGAACTGTATTAAGGGGTCGCGGCATTAGGAAGGTTGAGAACCACTGCTCTAGTTGAATCCTGCAGTGAACAGGAGCTGGGCTGGATGACCTCCACAGTTTCTTCCAAACTCAGGGAGTCCATGAAGTAGGCAGAAACTTCCCTGCAACAATACCTTTCTCCTGGTCATGCCACTATCCTGTTCAAAAGCGTCCTGCAACCCTCTACTGCCTTCCTCCAACGAACCACCCGCAGCAGGACCTGCACTGATACTGTTCAGACAGCCATTTTCCATCACCAAGCCTCCAGAATGGAAGGAACCAAACCCAGGTCCAGACAAAGCCTGCCGTGACCTCACCTCTTCCTTCTCTGCAGCAGGCCCAGTGGCGGCGTCTGAGTCAGTCCCATCCTCTCCAACTGACGCAGGCAACTTCTCACGCCTAATTGGTGGGGGTGGAAGGTGAAAAGTGAACAAATTTTTTTTTTTAAAGTGGTTGAGCAAACTGTCTCTTCTGGGGAGGGGAGGGGAGGGGAACTCTCAGGGGCTAGGGGGCCCACTGCATCCCCCAGAAGACTTAGAGGGCACACACATCCCCAAGTGGCCAAGTTTTTACAATGGAATCTCTGCTCTTATCTCTGATCAAATACAAGCATACCTCTCTTAATAAAGTAAGTGTGTTTCTGAGCTTTAGATCTTTAACAGAGTATTTGGAAGGAGAGGTAGAAATAACACGAAAAAACATAGGGAAGTGTTCCTACACTACCAAAAACCAAAACAGATCAGGTAAGGTGCACAAAAACATTCTGAACATCCTAAAGATCACATGAAGACTTCTTCCAAAATGTACCTGAGGATGACTTTTTCTTTCAACAGCCTATGTTTTTCTCAACATTCTAGGGGTACCTGATGCGGCGGGCTTATCAGCTTCTTTTTCTCTCTGTTTTGCTATTCACACATGCTTAGTAAGGGATTCTGAAGGCAGCTGCTGTTCCCCTTCCCCATAGTAAGCAGGAACACACAGCTACAGTAGGAACAACTAAACTAGAATCCCTCTTCCTCTGCTTTGATGGTATATTCCTGTATGGCAGGGGGTTGGACTTGATGGCCCTTGTGGTCTCTTCCAGCTCTATGACTCTATGCTCCAGCTTTATTGCATTGGCTACAGCAGACACACTGCTGCAAACCAATACTGAAAGCCTGTGTTTCTCTGGTCTTGCTTCACTATCCTCCCAGTGTTGATGCTGCCAAAAATCTTTCCAGCTAGACAGAGGACAAGAAGGAAAAGGGGAGAGGTGGGTAGGAATAGACTTTATAAAGAGAAGCTTTATAGAAGATTTCATTTTATTTCATTTATAGAAGAGAAGATTTCATCCCCCCCGCAACTGTAGTAATCTAATGCTTCCCCCTTGTTGAAATTAATTTTGTCAGTTTTGGCCCAACTCTCTAATCTATTAAGATCATTTCAAATTTTGATCCTGTTCTCTGAGGTATTAGCTACCTCTCATAATTTGGTGTTATCTGTAAATTTGATAAGAATGCCCTTTGTTCTCTCATCCGAGTAATTGATAAAGATGTGGAACAGCACTGGGCACAGGACAGATCTTCTATCCTTCTTGAGTTGTGGTGCCCAGAACTGACCTCAATAGCACTGGACACTAGAGAAAGTGAAATAAGGAAACTGTATCAAGACACTTTTCTAGAATAAAATCAAGAGAGGCAGGAAGCTATTTTGGAAGAATTATATGTGCCTTTTCCCCCAGTGTGGCACCCAAAGCAGCTTAACAACAACAATAAAAGTACAGCACTTCCTCTGAGTTAAAAGACCCTTCAGAAGCAAGACCTAATTTTCCTCTTCTGCCCAAATCCTTCACTCACTTCTTATTGGAGATGAAGTCAAGAGCCTGGTAGACCAATGAGTAAAGATACTCCACCTGAAAAAACAAAAGCAGAAGCTTAGAGGGGAAGATGAGCAAAGCAGTTGTTCCTGTATACCAGGAGTGGAGAGACCCTGCAGAAAACCAGAAGACAAGGCAACATAATCAAACATATTTATGAAGGAAAGTCTTGGCAGCTCTGCAAAAGAGCACTTGATCAGCACTCCTGAGGTTTCCAATCTGATCCATAGCATATTTGGTTAAAGTCATCTCCAACAGCTGGTTTGCAGACTCCTGGAGAGTCAATTCAACTACCGGTCAGCGCAGTACAAGGATGTGGGGACTGTTGTTGCTATATTTATTTATGTCCCACCTTTTGCCTGAAATTTGGACTCAAAGTGCCTCATAGTTTAAAAGAACAGAATTTAAAATATATCAAATGTGATACTAAAATACAATCAAACTATTAATAGTATTAAATCAATTAGACACCAGCCAAATGAAATACAATTGAAAAAAAAATTAAAAACCTCTTAAAACAATGATTAAAACAATACAACTCCCAGCCCACTCTTTTAAACTTTCTGATTTAAAAGGCTGCTTGAATAAAAAGGTTTTAGCCTGGTGATGGAAGGACAACAAAGAAGGGTCTTTCTCACTGTAACTCCTTGCCTACCTTGCAGTTTAACTGCTACTCTAAAAGAGGAGGAGGAGGCAGGATTAGAAGAACAACACTTTTTGTCTAAAGAAATGGGGGCTAAAGCTCCCAAGGAGACCTTGGAGGGTTATACCTGTTGCAGGAGGGAAAATGTGTTTCCCCTCCCAGATTGCCCACAAATGCCCCCTAGGTGACATGAGCAGAATTTTCACCATGTTTGGGGCCCTTTTTAACAATTGTAAGTGAGCAGCACTCATTTCCTGTTTCAAAAATGCTGTTCCTGGGACTAAATTGCCCCCACTCCCCCAAGAAACCTGGTGAAAATGCCCCTGATCCCTATAGAACATTTTGTGGTCAAAAAATAATAATAATTTTTGTAATCCTTGGGAGGAACCAGGGGCCTCCAAACATGGTGGAAATGATGCCATACTCTCAGAGATCATTTGGGGCATTTTGCAAATAATTGTTTGTTTGTTTTGTAATGTAATGCTTGCTAGTTTTAGCAGAAGATACAAAAAAAATCAACCCACATCCACAGGGGAAAAAACACAAAAAACAAAAGCCAAAAAAGAACAGAAGAAAAGAAACAAACCACACACAAACATTACATATGTATAACTCGGACTAAAAACAAAACAAAACCAAATCAATCTAGACTAAAACTAAACTATAAAAACACAATCCATTACTAAAAGACCTCTCTCTTACATTAAAAAAGGCACCCTCAGGACACTAAGGTAACAAAGGAATTCTGAGCCCCCCATACCAACTGCAATGAAAAGAAGAAAAAAAGATTGATGTCCCATGTCTCATTCTACCATTAGAGATCTAAATACTGTTAACTTACTAGAATTACAAATAATCATAACCACAGAGTACTACATCATCAGATTTTTCTTGCTCAAAAAATCCACAAGCCATCTCTAGCCTTTCAACAAAAGGTGGTTTTTTTTAAACCTCTGGGCCCACAAAAGTGGCCCAGGAGGGCTGTATTTAGCCACATGTCGCCCACCCCTGAGTTAAAGAATATTAAGGTTTGCAAAGGTCAAATTCTCCTTTGTGGTACAAACTATGTTCCTTTAGTCTCTCTCCCTCTCTCTCTCTCACACACACACACACATCTGCCTTGCACATTCTCCTCACCTTCTTACTGTAAATGCAGGCAGAACCTTGGATCAGCAGTGCCGCTTCTATAAAGTTCATGGTGGTTTTGCCCCCATCAAACGAAATACAGATCTGTTCGAGCTGCAGAATAAAAACCCAAGATTAAAAGAGACCATAAGAGGGAAAATATACTGCACATGCTTTGTCTGAGCTGAATTCATATACAGTGAAGTCCCTCTTTTTAGGGATTTCAGGGAGTTTGATGAATTATTACCAAATGTTGTTATAACTCAAGCATCCCACCAGCTTGGAATAGCATAACCTGAAAGATGTGATCTAAACATCCTGCTTTCTTTCAGGGCTAGTAAGTGGCCACCTAAAGCCCAGGCCAGCAAGCTCAGTCTTGGCAATTAGCAGCAAGTGATAAAAGGAAGCTAGAAAAGCTGTGAGACAGGTTGCATTTCTAAAGTAACTGTAAGACTTAGATCTTTTGAAACACACAATAATGCTAGTCTAGTCTTATTTCTGCACAAGACTGTTATAGTGCTATTATTCCACTTTCAACATCCTATGGAATCCTGGGGTTTGCAGTTTAGGGAGGGGCCAGACAGCCCCTCCCTAAACTGCAAATCCCAAGATTCCATAGGATGTTAAAAGTGGAATAATAGCACTATAACAGTCTCATGCGGAAATGGCCTGAGCTGCAAACCTCCTGACTTCTTTCAGTGCTGGCAGCTGTTCTGAGCTGGGACTGGTTGCAGTTCCAGGCTTCCCCAAGACATCGTTTTGTACCAAAAAAGGGCACACAACATTGCTATAAGATAAGTTTTCTTGGTGGCAATCTGACGAAGCAAGTGGCCTGCAGCAGAGGAAAAGCATCAAAGTCCTTTAGGCAATGGGTTCCAGCATCCTTTGGCAGCAGGTGGTTAGAATTAGGCCCCTAAACAACAAATTCTACCTGGGCCACCCCACTCTGAACAAAGGGAAATCCCCATGGCTGGATTAAACCTCCTGGACTGAAGTTATCTTTTCCCAGAGGAAGCAATGTTAACATGGATCTGCAGGATTATATACCGGTACATGATAGGGTGATGAACTGCCTGCATGGGACCCCACTTCTCAGGGGAACACTAAAAGCAAGCTGGTAACAGGAAAGTTTATCCCCCTGATCCCTTCTCAGCCTTGAACCACCAGACTAAATCTAAAGGGCCTACTACACACAACCTTTTCAAGTTACTGGAGAGCTGTTAACATTCATCCATGGGGCGAACAAGGATTCTAAAACCCATCTTTGTGGTGGCAGGGGCTGCGCCCAGCTGCCTGTGACAGTCTACAGACCTGCCCTGGTGGCGCAGTGGTTAAATGCCAGTACTGCAAACCACAAACCACAAGGTTGTGAGTTCAATCCTGCTGGGCCCCAAGGTTGACTCAGCCTTCCATCCTTTTGCAGGTCGGTAAAATGAGTACCCAGCTTGTTGGGGGTATGTATAGAAAAAATGTTTCGAAATACATGCTAAGTTGTTCGCCGCTTCGATCTATATGGAGAGGTGGGATACAAATAAATAAATAAATAAATAAAAATAAAAAAAAAATCTTATGGAGAAGTTCACTGAATTCTGCAAGCAGAGGTGCTTTTTGGCTCCAGTAGAAAGGGTCACAGCATATCTCAAGGGAAGAGACTTGATGGCTAAGATGAAGAACTGAAATTTTATGGACTTCTTTGGCAGTTTTGCCCCTGTTATTATAATCTATTTAAAAAGTGCCATCCATGTACATGGCACTTTATAAGTGAAACAACCAAAACAGTTGTTCCTGCCAAAGATATACAATCTAAAGTATGTATTTGTAAACACAGAGAAGGAAAGAAGCAATAAAGTATACCATACAATTGTAAAAACAAATCATTCAGATAAAATACAAAAAATAGATTATAATATGAAGCAAACTGACAAATACTGTTCATGTAATCAAAATATACAAGAGCATAAAACCAAAAGCTTTGGAAATTTTTTTCCCCTTTTTGTTCCTCAGTCTCTTTTTTGAGGGGAGGGGGGTGCCTGAAAACATCATGCTGTTTTCAACACCACAACAGGTAAACCTGTAGGCCTTTGTAATTCCAAGAGCTTTTCCCTTCATGATGATTTTTTTAAATATCACTGTCCATCAAAGAAGCCAATAAGCTTCCAAAGCTACTGTGATTTTTTTTATGTCTTCCAGCTGGTTTAATAAAGGCATTGCCAGTATGAATTTTGGAGTTTGTATCTTACCTCCTCCAGGTACTCTCCCAGCTGAGATGCCACATCCACCTCCCAGTTCTTGGTGAGATCCCTAATGGGCTGCAGGAAGTGCATAAAACGTGACTCCACATCTTCCATGGTAGCCAATCCCTGCCAGAGCAGAAACGTGGGCACACGCTGGCAGACTAATGCATTCCGACCTTGAAGAATCCAGGCTGGAGGTAAACATTCAGATTAGGAGCACATCAACATACAGGTGAGTCGAGACCTCCTGACACCATTGCTTTGCCCTGTGATGGGGTAGGTGGGGGAAGGCAACAAATTGAAGCTTAATCCAGACAAGACAGAAGTGCTCAAGGTCAGTCGAAAGGTCAATCAGGGAACAGGGACTTTGCCTGTGCTGGATGGGGTTACACTCCCCCTGAACTCTCTGGCTCACAGTCTTGGTGTTCTCCTGGACTCAACTCTGAGCCTGGATGCCTAGGTTTCAGCAGTGCCCAGGAGTGCATTCGCACAATTAAAACTTGCGTGCCAGCTGCACCCGTTCCTTGAGATGTCAGATCTGGCTACAGTGACACACACCTTGATTACATCTCGGTTGGACTACTGTGACACATTCTACGTGGGGCTGCCTCTGGAAACTGTTTGGAAGTTCAGCAAATTCAAAACATTGCAGCCAGGATGTTGGTCAGGGACAGTTACAGGGAGCAATAACTCCCTCGTTAAAACAGCTCCACTGGCTATCTGTTTGTTTCTGGGCGCAATTCAAAGTGCTGGCCATGACCTATAAAGCCCTAAACAGCGAAGGTCCAGGCTAGCTGAAAGACCGTATCTTCCTGTACAAACCGGCTACAGCCCTAAGATCTGGGAAGGCTTTCTCTCGGTCCCACCATCATAGAATCATAGAAATGTAAAGTTGGAAGAGACCCCAGGGGCCATCCAGTCCAACCCCCTGCCATGCAGGAACACCCTCAAAGCAATCCCGACAGATGGCCATCCAGCCTCTGCTCAAAAACCTCCAAAGAAGGAGACTCCACCACACTTCATGGAGGCAGCATATTCCACTGCCGGACAGCCCTGACTGTCAGGAGGTTCTTCCTGAGGTTCAGGTGGAATCTCCTTTCCTGCAGCTTGAATCCATTGCTCCTTGTCCTGGTCTCTGGAGCAGCAGAAAACAAGCCCTCTCCTTCTTCTACATGGCATCCCTTCAAAGATTTAAACATGGCTATCATGTCCCCTCTTAACCTTCTCTTCTGCAGACTAAACATACCCAGCTCTCTAAGTCTATCCTCATAGGGCTTCATGGCTTCCAGGCCTCTCACCATTTTGGTCGCTCTCCTCTGGACTTGCTCATCATCTCAGGCCATTGCCGCACTACACTCTTACAGCGTGATGATTCCACTGTCAACATCCTATGGAATCCTGGGGCCGCGCCATAAGAGTGTAGTGTGGAAATGGCCTCAGTTCGCCTGGCGAGGACATGGGAGTCAGGGCCTTCTCAGTGGCTTCCTGCTTTCCTTTTGCCGGCAGGCAAAAACGCTTCTTTTTAAACAGGCTTTTACGTAAGCCGGGGAGCTTTATTTAGTAACTTGTTTTAACGGAATTTTGTTTTAGGTTTTTATGAGGTTACATGTCTTCAATGTTTTTAAATGTCTTGCTGTTTTAATTTGTTGATGGAAGCCGCCCGTGGGTCTCATGCTAGGAGAAAGGTAGCCTACAAACATAATAATAGTGATGCGGCAGCCAAGAAAGCCAATGCAATTCTCGGCTGCATCAATAGGAGCCTGGTGTCTAGATCGAGGGAGGTACTGGTACCACTCTACTCTGCTCTGGTTAGACCCCATCTTGAATACTGTGTCCAGTTCTGGGAACCCCAATTCAAGAAGGACATGGTCAAGCTGGAGCAAGTCCAGAGGAGGGCAACCAAAATGGTGAGAGGCCTGGAAGCCATGAAGCCCTATGAGGATAGACTTAGAGAGCTGGGTGTGTTTAGTCTGCAGAGGAGAAGGTTAAGAGGGGACATGAGAGCCATGTTTAAATACTTGAAGGGATGCCATGTAGAGGAGGGAGAGGGCTTGTTTTCTGCTGCTCCAGAGACCAGGACAAGGAGCAATGGATTCAAGCTGCGGGAAAGGAGATCCCACCTGAACCTCAGGAAGAACTTCCTGGCGGTCAGGGCTGTCCGGCAGTGGAATCTGCTGCCTCGGAGTGTAGTGGATTCTCCTCCCTTGGAGGTTTTTAAGCAGAGGCTGGATGGCCGTCTGTCGGGAGTGCTTTGAGGGTGTTCCTGCATGGCAGGGGGTTGGACTGGATGGCCCCTGGGGTCTCTTCCAACTCCACATTTCTATGATTCTATGATTCTAATAATAATAATAATAATAATAATAATAATATTTATTT
The DNA here is from genome assembly GCA_948474755.1 of Ctenosaura bakeri. Lineage (NCBI taxonomy): Eukaryota > Metazoa > Chordata > Lepidosauria > Squamata > Iguanidae > Ctenosaura > Ctenosaura bakeri. Next base: position 57,437 of record CAOLHI010004495.1, on the reverse strand, counting down.
TTATCCCGCCTCTCCCAGTGGATCGAGGCGGCATTACAAAAATATATAAATACATTAAAACGTACCCCATCCTCCCCACCCACCAACCCTTAATAATAAACAATAATAAACCCTTAATAATAAACAAACAAACAAATACATAAGCAGAGGCATATCTGTAGCAAACAAACAGATAAAGGTGCAGAATTCGGTGTTCCTCCCCCGGCAAACACCAGATCCCTGAAGGGACCACCAGCCGCAGGGCCCCCTCAGCCCTCTCTGGTTTGGGAAGCCGAACAGTCTCCCTTTTCGGGCAACTCTCAGAATGTGCCCCCTTGGAGGGCCTCGGGGTGCTCTCTTCCTCCAGAAGTTACATTCCCAAGTTCGGTGGCTATGCTGGCTGGGCGATTCTGCCAGTTTTCCTCCAGACAAGTTACTTCGCTCACGCTCAGCAGCCACAAGCGCCGAGGAGTTACGCTCCAGAAAAGTTACTTTTCTCAAACTCAATGGCCATGGGATTTGCTGCACAGGCAAAAGTTACTTTTGCCCAACCTGTGACCCTGAGAGCTGGAGGATTCTGAGAATCTTTGTCTAGAGCAGTGGTTCTCAACCTTCCTAATGCCACGACCCCTTAATACAGTTCCTCATGTTGTGGTGACCCCCAACCATAAAATCATTTTCGTTATTTTTTATTTATTTATTTTTTAGTTAGTTAGTTAGTTAGTTATTTCCAACATCAAATAGGTTGGAAACACTGCCCTAAATCACTGCTCTGGATAGACTTCTAATGCCTAAAAACTGGTACCCCCCCCGCTTTTTAAGCACAGAAAGCATCCATCAATGCCAGAATTACGGCAGTAGTTCTAGTTCTGAATGTTGGGTTTCCACAGTTCAAAAAGCCAGTCACTCCCAAAGGCAATGGCGAAACAGCCCGCATTTTACACGAGGCACAGGGAGGAAAGGACAGGGAGAGAGGAAAGATGGTGGCGGCGTAAGCAGACGCGCTTTGTTTCACTCCCTCCCTTCCTCCCTCCCTTAAAGAGAGTGCGGACGCTGAACATACAATAAGCGAGGAATGCAAGACAGTCAGGGCAAAGAACACAACACGTGCGTGTGGCAAGCGCCAAGGGTCCACGCACAACAAAAGCGAGAGGAGAAAGTCATCCCGGCTATTTCTGCACTAGACTGTTATAGCGCTATTATTCCACTTTCACCATCCTATGGAATCCCGGGGTTTGCAGTTTGAACCCCAGCGCAGGGGTCTCAGAAGCACTGCTCCCATTGGCTGTGAGGCCACCTTCTTTTAAAAGGGGGGCAGGATTGAGGAGCGGCGACCCCTGCGAAATGGCCGTTCGACCCCCAAAGGGGTCCCGACCCCCAGGTTGAGAACCACTGGTCTAGAGGAAGTTACTTTTTTCAAGCCGAGAGAGCATCTCGGCAGGGAGGTCCCGGGGACTGTTTTCCAGGAAGTTACTTTTCCCAGGCCCGGGCGCTACGTCTCCCCGACCCAACCGCTGCGGCGCCTCCAGCTCCTGAGCATGCGCAGAGCGCCGGCAACACCGGCGCCTCGAAGTCTTTTCCCCGGTCCCCGCGTCCCCCTCCCTCTTTTCCGGGGAAGGGAACCGGGGGGTTGAGGAATCCTTCCGCCTCAGGAAGAAATCTGACACCCCCCCACTCCATTAGGGGCGGGGGCGTCGCCCTGGAGGCCCGAGAGGGAGCCCCGCCCGCTTACCTACAGATGAGAGAAAGGAGAACTTGCGTCACTCGAAATTCCCCCCTCAACGACAGCGGCCTTTTTTTGTTTTTCCCGCCCGCCGCGCCCGTGACGCCATCCAGAGCGCCGAGGGCGAGCCGCGATGACGCAAAAGAGCGCGACTCAGAGCAGCCCCGCCCTGCTCCTTCTCGCCGTTCTGGCTCCGCCCCTCGCCGTAGCCCCCAAGCCCCGCCCACTGCGAGGCAGCTCCGGAGGGCGAGACTGGAGACCTGAAGCCCCGCCCCTCCGCCCTAAGCCCTGCCCATCCCGGAGGAGGAGAGAGGAGGGGGCGGGGCTTCGACCCTCCTGGGAGGGCGAGGCTGGAGACGTGAAGCCCCGCCCCTCCGCCGTAATCCCTGCCCATCGCGGAGGAGGAGAGAAGAGGGGGCGGGGCTTCAACCCTCCTGGGAGGGCGAGGCCGGAGACGTGAAGCCCCGCCCCTCCGCCCTGCCCATCGCGGAGGAGGAGAGAGGAGGGGGCGGGGCTTCAACCCTCCTGGGAGGGCGAGGCTGGATACGTGAAGCCCCGCCCCTCCGCCCTAAGCCCTGCCCATCGCGGAGGCGGGGAGATGAGGGGGCGGGGCTCCAGCCCTCCTGGGAGGGCGAGACGGCAGACCTGAAGCCCCGCCCTCCCTCCTCTCCTCCTCTCCTTTTCCCGCCTCGGCCCCGCCCCGCCCCGCGCGCCTCCGCCACTCAGCGCGCTCCCCGGGGCGTTCTGCGCCCGCCTCCCGGCCCGCAGCGGATACATTGTAGCGAGCAGGGACACAGCGCCGCCGTTTGTCGTCTTTTCCCAGCCCGGAGGGAGCGGAGCCGAGCGGAGCTGGGATGGGGGCCGCGGAGCCGCCCCGCCTGGCCCGGCAGCTCTTCCTGGGCGGGCTGGCCGCCGCCTACGTGGCCGCCTTCACCTCCTTCTACTTCCAGATCCCCGGTAAGGCGCCCTCCCTCCCGCCGGGCCGGCCTGGCAGGGCCTTCGGGGCCTGGTGGGCTTTGCAGGGGAGGACGCGCACTCTGCACATGCTCGGGGGCGCCCTCTCGCGCCCCGTCCCCTGCGTGGCCTCCCTGGGCTTCGCTTTGCTGGGGATTCTCGCGGCGTCGGGTGGGCGGCTTCGGGCTTTTACCCCAAAGGCCCCCCAGAAGTGGGAGGGAGGGACGTGGCCGGAAGGCGCCCCCCTCGCTTTGGGGGGAGATGGCTGGTGGGGGGGTGTTTTTTTTTTAGGCGGGTGGAAAGGCGAGCTGCAGGGGGTGGGGAAGGGGGGCTGCTGCTGGAGGCTCTCCGGGGGGGGGTTGGGGAGGGGGTGACGGGGAAGAAAAGGCGCCCAGGAGGGGTCCGCGAGGGCATCGGGCCTCCAGACCCTCCCTCTTGGAGGAGCAAGAATTGAGGTCTATAATCAGCGTTGTGGGGATGGGTCCTCAGGGCCTCTTTCGACTCAAGGCAACCCCATGAATTTCCCATTTCTCTTAGGCTAGGAATCCTCAGGGGTGGCTTTGTCAACTCCTTCCTCAATCCCTTCCTACAGCCCCTGGTCTTCGTCGGCGGTCTCCCATCCAAGGGCCAACCAGGGCTGGCCCTGCTTAGCTTCTATAAGAACTTACGGAATCTGGAGCCTTTAGGGCGTTTAATCTTCAATCCGCAAATATGTGGGCCTCTCCAAGTCTGACTTATGGTGACCTCATGAATTGCGTGGGTTTTTTAGAGGCGGTTTTACCAGCTCCTCCTCCTGAAACAGAGCCTCCGGGGCCTGGGATTTGTGGGCAGGCGGGCCCAAGTACTAACCAGACTGGCTTAGCTTTCCAGATCAGGCGGGATCTGGGGCCTTTAGGGTATTTGGGTGTCAATGCACAATGTCTACACACTGCATGTGTGCCTTCCAGTCCCCTGCCGACTTATGGGGACCCCGAGAGTTGCGCGGGGTTTTCTTGGGCAAGGAATCCTCAAAGGTGGCTTTGTCAGTTCTCTCCTCTGAAATAGACAGCAGCAACCATTGTTCGGATAAAATAAAGAAAGACATGGATGTACAATGGCTGGCAGCTGCTATATGCATTCTGGGCCGGACGTATTATATTTATTTTATACATAGAATCGTAGAAATGTAGAGTTGGAAGGGACCCCAGGGGCCATCTAGTCCAACCCCCTGCCATGCAGGAACACACATCAAAGGACTCCCTTGGACAGATGGCCATCCAGCCTCTGCTTAAAAACCTCCAAGGAAGGAGACTCCACTACACTCCGGGGCAGCAGATTCCACTGCCAGACAGCCCTGACTGTAAGGAAGTTCTTCCTGAGGTTCAGGTGGGATCTCCTTTCCTGCAGCTTGAATCCGTTGCTCCTTGTCCTGGTCTCTGGAGCAGCAGAAAACAAGCCCTCTCCTTCCTCTACGTGGCATCCCTTCAAATATTTAAACATGGCTATCTTGTCCCCTCTTAACCTTCTCTTCTGTAGACTAAACATCCCCAGCTCTCTCAGTCTATCCTCATAGGGTTTCATGGGTTCCAGGCCCCTCACCATTTTGGTCGCCTTCCTCTGGACCTGCTCCAGCTTGACCATGTCCTCCTTGAATTGGGGTGCCCAGAACTGGATACAGGATTCAAGATGGGATCCAACCAAAGCAGAGTAGAGTGGTACCAGTACCTCCCTCGATCTAGACACCATACTCCTATTGATGCAGCCAAGAATTGCATTGGCTTTCTTGGCTGCCGCATCACACTGCTGGCTCATGTTCAGCGTGTGGTCTATGAAGACTCCTAGATCCCTTTCACACGTACTGCTATCCAGCCACGTGTCCCCCATCCTATATTTCTGTGTTCCATTTTTTCTACCTAAGTGTAGGACCTTCCACTTCTCTCTGTTGAATTTCATTTTGTTCGCCTTGGCCCAGCTCTCCAATCTATCCAGGTCATTTTGAGTTTTGATCCTGTCCTCAGGCGTATTAGCAACCCCTCCCATATATTTGCGCACATGCACGTATATAGTGGATATGCATATATACAAGTATATATAGAATCATAGAAATGTAGAGTTGGAAGAGACCCCAGGGGCCATCCAGTCCAACCCCCTGCCATGCAGGAACACCCTCAAAGCCCTCCCTTGGACAGATGACCATCAAGCCTCTGCTTAAAAACCACCAAGGGAGGAGACTCCACTACACTCTGAGGCAGCAGATTCCACTGCCGGACAGCCCTGACTGTCAGGAAGTTCTTCCCGTATTCTTTGTATGTGAACCGGTGTGGTGATTTGAGCTTTGGACTACAGCCCCAGAGTTTGATTCTCCACTCAGCCACGGAAACCTACAGGGTGACCTTGGGCATGTCACATACTCTCAGCCCCAGAAAAACCCATGATAGGTTCACCTTAGCACTGCAGTAAGTTGGAAAGGAAGGCACACAGCAAACTGTGTATGTGTGTGTATGTATTTGATGGCGCATTCCTGCATGCTGGGAGCTTGAACCACAAGGGCTCTGCAAACTACGATTTCTGCATATAGAATTTGTATACTTGTGTGCCTGTCGAATGGGAATGATGGCAGCTCACAGCATAGTTCAAAGGTACTAAAAAAACTTAGGAAACAGTTGTGTATCAGAACATCAGTACTTTAATAATGGGAAGAATTTGCCACGAATCTGTGGTCGTTTCCACACTAGCCTGTTATAGCGCTATGATTCCACTTTCAACCTCCTATGGAATCCTGGGGTTTGCAGTTTCAGGAGGGGCCGGCCTCTATAGACTTGGAAGAGACCTCAAAGGATATCCGTCCGGCCCCTCCCGAAACTGCAAACCCCAGGATTCCATAGGAGGTTGAAAGCGGAATCGTAGCGCTATAACAGTCTAGTGCGAAAATGGCCTGTGTTTTGGGGCCTCAGCGGACCCCAAATTAGGGTTGGGTGAGGAGGTATTGTTATTTTTTAGGATATCAGGGTGGGGTGGAAATCCTTTCCTTGGGCTACAACACTCAGAATTCCCCTCTGTCCAGAGCAGAGAGGATTTAAATTCATTTTCTTGTAGAGGTGTTACGATACGGGGAAGAATATAGACGTCTCAGTGGTTCAATGAATGAACAATCCAAAGTAAAAGGAGTTTTTCCGCGCTCTGCCCTGCAGGTTTAAGTCTGTGGCCATCCGGAAGGCTATTCCTCATTCCACCCCCACCCCCAGGCGTAGGCACAGCTTGGCACTGCTTAAAATTTTGGAATGCAGTCTCTTGGGCGAGTGCCCGTGCCAGGGCTTGAAACTGTTCCCAGGGTGGCAGGAACGCCTGGCCTGTCGCTGGCCTTCCTTTCCGAGAGCTGAGCTGCCAGAATCAAAATTTACGGAAATCTTTGCCTCGCCTCCAGCCGGACCCGGGGGAGTTTTTGGAGCGTACGGTCTCCGACATCCTGTTTAGAGTAGAAGCAGTCTGCGTGCAACCTAGCAGACTTTAATTAAAAGGTAAAATAAGATTCATCCAGTTTTTGTTTATCCAGGGGTGGCACTTAGGTGGCCTTTTGGTTTGTCCTGGAGAGGTGAAGGCCTAGAAAAAATGCAGAAAAATAAAAAATTATCCCCATTTTTTTCAAATCCTCCTACCCACCCCCCCTGGAAAAAACTGGAAACACCCAACTATTTTTGAGAATGATAAATAACACATTTAATACAAGCTATTCCCAAAATGGTTGTGGGGGCTGCATATGGCCCAGAGGCCATGCTTTGCCCACCTGTACCCCCCTCTTCCAGCCCAAGTTTGTTCAGGGAAATCTCTGCTCCAGCTTGTTTTATTTTGCAGTTGTCTAGGTTTCATAAGAGTGTTGCGTACTGGATTATTTTCTTATGCCCTATATTTCTGTCCGAGTGCTTCAGGCAGTTGCCGTTTTGAAAGTACCACATGGTGCCGCTTTCTTCAGGTGGTGGTGGCTGTTGTTAATTACTGCCAAACCAACTTGGATTTATGGCGACCCTATAGGTAAGAGACTTCCAACTCTGTCATCAACCGCCCTATTCAGGTCTTGCAGACTCAGGGCAGCCGTTGTGGCTTCCTGGATGGAGTCATAGAATCATAGAAATGTAGAGTTGGAAGAGACCCCAGGGGCCATCCAGTCCAACCCCCTGCCCTGCAGGAAGACCCTCAAAGCACTCCCGACAGATGGCCGTCCAGCCTCTGCTTAAAAACCTCCAAGGAAGGAGACTCCACTACACTCCATGGAGGTAGCAGATTCTGCTGCTGGACAGCCCTGACCGTCAGGAAGTTCTTCCTGAGGTTCAGGTGGAATCTCCTCTCCTGCAGCTTGAATCCATTGCTCCTTGTCCTGGTCTCTGGAGCAGCAGAAAACAAGCCCTCTCCCTCCTCTACGTGGCATCCTTTTAAAGATTTAAACATGGCTATCATGTCCCCTCTCAACCTTCTCTTCTGCAGACTAAACATCCCCAGCTCTCTAAGTCTCTCCTCATGGCTTCCAGGCCCCTCACCATTTTGGTTGCCCTCCTCTGGACTTTCTCCAGCTTGACCAGGTCCTTCTTGAATTGGGGTGCCCAGAACTGGACGCAGTCTATCCTGCAGTGGGATTTTCCTCCTCTCCTCCTTCCTTCCCAATCATTACTGTCTTTTCCACTGAGTCATGTCCTCTCATGATGTGTCCAAAGTAGGATAGCCTCAGTTTGGTCTTCTTGGCTTCTGGGGAGAGTTCAGGCTTGATTTGCTCTCGGACCCGTTCTTTGATACTCCAGGGTATATAGAATCATAGAAATGTAGAGTTGGAAGAGACCACACAGGCCATCCAGTCCAACCCCCTGCCATGCAGGAACACCCTCAAAGCACTCCCTTGGACAGATGGCCATCCAGCCTCTGCTTAAAAGCCTCCAAGGAAGGAGCCTCCACCACACTCCATGGAGGCAGCAGATTCCACTGCCGGACAGCCCTGACTGTCAGGAAGTTCTTCCTGAGGTTCAGGTGGGATCTCCTTTCCTGCAGCTTGAATCCATTGCTCCTTGTCCTGGTCTTGCAGAACTGTTCTCCAGCATTTAAATCAGGGGATTGTGCAACCTTCCAGATGCTGTTGGATTGCCACACCCAGCATTCCCTGTTGGAAAATTCTGGCATTCTCTCTCCCCCCCCTTGTTCTAGGGCAAGTGGGACTTAGCTAGCATAGAATTTTTTTTCCTCCGCTTTCTCACCTGAAGCTTTCTCACTCTTGCTCTTTGTGGTGTTTAAATGCATGGCTGTGGGATCCAGGTAGACAGTCCGTGTGACCCAGGATGGACCCTGGGCTCATTGGACTTACACGAAAGACCACACTGCTCAGACCTCTCCCTTTTTGCTTCTACTTCCTTCCCTCTGACCGTGCTTTGCCTCTCCGCCAAGAAGATGGTGAGTTAAGAATGAAGCTACTACCTTGCCCAATCTTTTTATTAGCTAGTTAGGATCTAGGCTCTCCCGTGCATATGTAATTGTAAAATTCATAAGTTTGTAACCTGAAACTGCTTGCCTTGTTTTGCTTTGCGAGTCAGTTTCTGTTCACACAAAGATTAGACATGCTTGCTAAAAGAAGGCGGGTTCCTAACAGGTTTAGCTTCGTGGAATTTCCCCAAAGGGCTGACACCCTGGGAAAGTCTGTAACTCCCAAGATCCCCCGCCTTTGGTGATGCTGGCTATAAGGCTTCTGGGAGTCGCAACACAACCATATCAGAAGTGGCACATTTGCTATTCTGGGAGTGCAGGCGACGGCTGTTTGGAGTCTAGTCCGGTGCGTCGGCTCCCAAACTTTGGTCCTCTAGAGGTTTTGGACTTCAGCTTCCAGAATCCCCAGCCAGTACAGCCCACAGGCAGGGATTCTGGGAGGTGAAGTCCAAAACTTCTACCAGTCCAAAGGTTATGAGCCTCTTGCCCAGTGTCCGTCTTCTCAGAGTCTCTATCCAGTGCATGGGAGCAGTTTTGTTCCCATTGGCTGCAAATCTGCCTTGATGGCTTTTTGCCTTAAATGATTACAGTCAGTTTTCCCTTTTTTTAACCTATATCTGTGAGTAGTATGGCTGGGTAAGTTCTGATCCATGTTGGTCTCTTTCGCCTGTCCTGGAGAATTGAGGAGGGGGCTTTGAGGCACGCACACAACACATCTGCCCCTTGCCCAATTTTTGGGGCGTGAATACAGGATAAGTATCCCTTATCCAAAATCCTTGGTATGAGGGTGTATGGGATTTTTTCAGATTTTGAAATGCCTGTATACTCTTCTTTAGGCACAGGGTCTTGTCTTTCGCCAGTTCTTTTTCCTCTTGCCTTCCTAATTCCCTCATGTTCCCTATAGAAAGAAGACTGGCTTCCTCTTTTTTTTTTTTTAAGTTCTAGATTTTCAGGTATTTTGCATTTTGGATAAGGGATATTCAGTTGTAATTGCTGACTGTGTTGTTACAGCTAAATCTGCCCTTTAGGAATGTTTTTTCTTTCTTTCTTCTGGCCCTGTGTTTGCATTGCCAGCCCCTCCCGAAACTGCAAACCGCAGGATTCCATAGGAGGTTGAAAGTGGAATAATAGCGCTATAACAGTATAGTGCAGAAATGGGCTAGGACAGAGCTTTCCAAACGGTGTGCATTGCCTGAAGTGTGTAGATGTGTCGCCTACAATCTTGGAAACGTGTGTTATTATTTATAAACCAGACATTTTTAAAAATATATGAAAGGTTTTCATAAGATATGTCGTGTCCCCATACTTTTTGTTATTACGATTCATGTATGTGTCAGGGGTTAGTTTAACCTCCAGTTTGCTAGTAAAATTGAATTACTGTGTCTCGAAATGGTGCATGTCTAAGGCCATTTCCGCACTAGCCTGTTATAGCATGATGATTCCACTTTCAACACCCTCTGGAATCCTGGGGTTTGCAGTTTCGGGAGGGGCCGTCCCTTCCATAGGATGTTGAAAGTAGAATAATCGCGCTATAAGAATGTAGTGCAGAAATGATTCAAATCCACATTCATAAATTACAGGATGTGTACATTTCTGCCTTTATGAAAGTCCCACACCCGAAAATATGGTTGTTTTTTTTTTTAATTTTTATATATCAGACATTCACCATTACTTTAACAACTGAGGTCATTTCCGCACTAGGCTGTTATAGCACGATGATTCCACTTTGAACATCCTCTGGAATCCTGGGGTTTGCTGTTTCGGGAGGGGCCAGCTGTCCCCTCCCGAAACTGCAAACCCCAGGATTCCAGAGGATGCTGAAAGTGGAATCATTGCGCTATAACAGGCTAGTGTGGAAATGGACTAAAACGTGTGTCTCCAACGTGAAAAGTCCAGAAAGCTCTGCACTAGGACATGGATGGGAACGGTGTGCCCCCTCACCAAATGTTTTTTTGGATTGGCAATACTAGCATTCCACAGGGCTGCTGGGGCCTGTAGTTCAACAGCAACAGGGGGGCCACATATGACTCCCACCCCAGAGTAAGTTTCTTTCTCTTTCAGCCTGTGAGAAAGAGAAACATAAGGGTAAGGTTGGGGGGCTTGCGCATATGTTTTTATGTACCTTCAAGTGCACCCTGACTTATGGCAACCTTATTGCAGGGTTTTCGGTAAAGATTTATTCCGAGGTTTGCTGTGGCCGAGAGAGTGTGACTTGCCCATGGTCACCTGGTGGGTTTCGATGCCTGGAAGAGGATTCAGAACCTAGTCTCCAGCGCCCAAACCACAATACCACACTGGCTTCCTTTGTTCTTAGGTGCCTTCAAGTCAACTTTGGCCGTGGTCATCCTTTTCTAGGGTGTTCTCAGCCAGACTGGTTGGAAGGAGGCTTGCTGCTGTCTTCCTCTGGGGCTGAGAGAGTGTGACTTGCCCAGGGCAGCCAGTGGGCTTTCAGGGCTGAACCAGAATTTGAACTCTGGTTTCTTGGACTATTACTCCAGCACTCCAACCACTGTTCACACTGTCTCTCCTACATTTTGGGGTTTTTTTGGGGGTGGTGGTGGTAAGATTAATGTGTTTTAGGGGTTTTTAGGTGGGTTGGTGGGTGGGGAGGATGGGTTATGTTTTGATTGCTTTTAATGTATTTGATGTACTGTTGTAGTACCGCCTCGATCCGTCGGGAGAGGCGGGATATAAATACATATTCTTCTTCTTCTTCTTCTTCTTCTTCTTCTTCTTCTTCTTCTAAGGCTGAGATAGTGAGACTTGCCCAAGTGGGCTTCCATAGCGGAATAAGGATTGGAATACCCTGGTCTCCTAGTACCTTAGGCCAAGCCTAAGACACCACACTGGCTCTTCTTATAGAATAAACCTGTCACATGATACATTATTAATTCCATGTAATATATCGAGGATTACATTAAGTGAGATCTATGCTAAATTATGTATAGGTGTGTATGAGAAACTACTTCGTATGTAAAAAAAAAAGATTGCCTTGTGTATTAAGTGTGCGTGAGAAAGTACTTTATATGTAAAAAAAAAAAATTGCCTTGCGGGAAGAGCGTATCTCCAGAGATATGGAATCTGTGCACTGGGGGGAGGTCTCCGTGGGAGTCACGGCATCACCCCTGAATGCCCTGTGTGCCCCACGAGGCAATTCTGCCTGCGTCTGAAAGCCATGCAGTGGAACGGGAGAGGCATTTAATGCAGATATCCAAGTGCATGAGCTGCGGAGCCTCTGACACACTCAGCATGTTGCTTTATAGGAGTCTGGGTGCCCCCCCACTAACACCCCCTCCGGAATAGCCCTTGATCACTAGGCATCCCTGCCTTTCTTGTCAGGTCATGGGGCAGAAAGCAGTGGAGTCCTTAGGCCGTTTCCACACTACACCGCTATAGTGCTGCTATTCCACTTTCAACGTCCTCTGGAATCTGCAGTTTAGGGAGGGGCATTTAGACTTCTCAGCCAGAGAGCCCTTTTGGCCTCAGGAAACTACAAAGCCCAGAATTGCACAGGATGTTGAAAGTGGAACGGTGGCACTATAACAGTGTGGGGCAGAAATAGTCTTAACAGACTACAAGCTGCACGTGTTATGCTGCAGCTAAAAAGGCTAGTGCAGTTCTTGGTTGCATCAACAGGAGTACAGTGTCTAGGTCAGAGGAAATAATAGGGCCCCTTTATTCTGCTTTGGTGAGACCCCACCTGGAATCCCGTGTCCAGTTTTGGGCACCACAGTTCAGGAATGGTAGGGACAAGCTGGGATGTGTCCAGAGGAAAGTGGCCAAAATGGTTAAAGGCCTGGGAACCATGAAGCCCTCTGAGGAGCGGCTGAGGGAGCTGGAGGTGTTGAGCCTGGAGGAGAGAAGGTTAAGAGGGGACATGATAGCATGTTTAAGTATTTGAAGGGATGTCATGTGAAGGATGGAGTCAGCTTGTTTTCTGCTGTTCTGGAGACTAGGACATGGAGCAGTGGGTTCAAACTTTGGGAAAAGAGATTCCACGGGAACATTAGGAAGAATTTCCTGATGCTCAGAGAAGTTTGACAGTGGAATCTGCTTCTGCCTCGATGGAGTTTTTAAAAGGAGGCTGGATGGCCATCTGTCAAAGAGAGTGCTTTGATTTTGCCTTTTTTGCGTGGCAGAATGGGGTTGGGCTGGGGCGGGGATTTGCAGGCTCTCCTTCCGCTGCGATTGGCTGCTGCCTCAGAGGAGCATGCCGGAGTCTCCTTCTTTGGAGGTTCTTAGATGGCCTTCTGTTGGGGGTGCTTTGATTCTGTCCTGTATGGCAGAAGGCGGTTAGACTGGGGGGGGGCTTGGGGGTCTTTTTCCATGATTCATTCCAACCCTAAAATGCCCTATAGGCTGCATTCCCCTTGGCTGCCCCTTTCCCACCCACAGACATGTGTCCACGTAGCAGGAGAGGCGGTGCCGGCCACGTGCACAATGACAGGGTGAGAGTGTGTGTGTGTGTGTGTGTGTGTGTCTTGCAGAAGGCAGCTTGCAAAACTCCTGTCCTTGCCCCTATCTCTCCAGGGTTGGGGGATTCCTGCGTGCCTCTGCCTCCCCTTTGGCTCAGCCTGGTTTGCCCCCTCCCTCCCCGTCCCCCTTCTGCATCCAGCTGTCCCCACCCGGAAAACCGCCTGCTGTCCCCATCCTGTTTCGGTGCTCCTTGCCAACTTCGCCATCCGGGAGCCCTGCCAGACGTTTCCGAGTACGGCTTTTAATCCACCTTAATTCCCAGGCGGTGCCGAAACAGGGAGCCTCAGGCCTCTGGGTGGCCTCTTTAAGGCAAAAGGAAAAAAAAAAAGGTTTCCCTTTTCAACCCCAAAACCAGGGAGGGGTAAAGCTCACCTTGGGGACAGTGTGTGGCCCCCAGAACCCCTCCAGACTCCCACAAAACTGGATTGTTTTCCTTGTGTGGCAGTTCATTCTATTTAAAGAGTAATGAACATTAATGCACATTGACTTTGGGAACGTGATATAACAAACATTGTACAAACATTACATTTTTATTTAGACAGGTATTTGATGTGTGATCATGGGTGGCCTGTCTAATAGAAATGTGCTGGGTCTTGTGTTTTCATTAATAATTGAGCTTTAATTATGCATTTCATTATTCTTTCCATTGTTTATTTTTTATTTTTTTACTAAAAGAAAGTTTTCAAGTTATTCCCTGGTGGCGCAGTGGTTAAATGCCAGCACTGCAAGCCACAAGGTTGTGAGTTCGAACCTGCCGGGCTCCAAGGTTGACTCGGCCTTCCATCCTTCCGCAGGTCGGTAAAATGAGTACCCAGCTTGTTGGAGGCAATTAGCTAAAAAATCGTTGTAAACCGCTTAGATAACACTCAGTTGATAAGCAGTATAGAAATAAATGCTATTGCTATAACAACAACTATACAAAAAAATTTTAAATTATAAAAAACACGCTTTGACCATACTATGCCTATATCGATACGTAATTCCCTCATTTTAAACTTCCTCTCCCCCCTTGTTAGAACATCCTTATACGATTCTTCTTCTGTGACCCCAATAAACCCTATGACTTCTTTGAAGACTTGCCTCTACATGCCTACTAGATTAGAGTATACAGTCATCTTCCCTATTAAATTTGTCTACTGTTATTTTAATTATGCTCGTTCACCTTTATTTATTTTCTCCATTACAGATCAATGTCCAGTTCTCTTCAATTGACTTTTTTATGGACCTCCAGTCCTTGTCTTTCTTATCCTTCTTCCCATTCCTCAGTCTACTTGTGAGGTCATCTAGTGTGATATACTCGAGAACCTTCTGTAGCCATTCTACCGTTGATGGGGTTTCCTGACTTTTCCAATATTGAGCATATATAATTCTGGCCGCGGTTATCATATATAATATTACTTCTCCATATTTTCTGTATTTTTTGTCTATCGGGTGGAGCATATTTAATAAGAACATTTCTGGTGTTGTTGGAATCTCCATTTGTAAGATATCCGTCATTGCTCTGTGTGTCTTCTTCCAATACTTTTTAGCTCCAGGACGTAGCCGCCACCTATGATAAAAAGTCCCATTCTCTTGTGAGCATTTCCAGCAATTCTTATTTTTTTAGCTTGTATATATTTCCTAGCTTCACGGGGTCTAAATACCATCTATGTAACATTTTTAAGTGATTTTCCTTAAGCTTTTGGGCCAGTGTGGACTTCTGTGTATTTATCCAGCTTTTTTCCCAATATTCCAATTTAATCTCATGTATTCTTTCAATTGTTTAATTGCGTTTTAACTATGTTTTTCTTTTCTTGGCTCATTTCCGCACCAGAGTGTTATAGCACTATTATTCCACTTTCAACATCCCATGGAATCCTGGGGTTTGCAGTTGAGGGAGGGGCCTTTCAGGAATCCTGGGGTGTGCAGTTTGAGCCCCCCCACAAACTGCAAACCCCAGGATTCCATTGGATGTTGAAAGTGGAATAATAGCGCTATAACCTTCTAGTGCAGAAATTGCCTTAGTCTGTAAGCCTCTGAGTCCCCACTGGGGGGAAAAAGCAGAGTACAAGTAAGGAAGATGATAATGGTGATAATAGGAATTTCCATTTTGAATGGTTTTTGAAGGGCTGTGCAGTTTAACACTTTGTGTTTTTTTTAAAGTGCCCACTTTTCAAAAGCAGAAATGGACCTTCAGCCATGTCAGAATGGTTGGTGGTTTATTTCTTTTTTGTGTGCCCATGCAGCCCTTTGAGGGTTACGGGGTAGAAAAAAATGTGCCCTGGACCTGTTCTTCTTGCTGTTTGTGTGTATAGCAGCATCTGCAAGAGGCCCTGTAGTGGTTTGAGCATTGGGCTGTGTCCCTAGGGACCACTCTACTCTGCTTTGGTTAGACCCCATCTTGAATCCTGTGTCCAGTTCTGGGCACCCCAATTCAAGAAGGATATCGACAAGCTGGAGCAAGTCCAGAGGAGGGCGACCAAAATGGTGAGGGGCCTGGAAGCCATGAAGCCCTATGAGGATAGACTTAGAGAGTTGGGTATGTTTAGTCTGCAGAAGAGGAGGTTAAGAGGGGACGTGAAAGCCATGTTTAAATATTTGAAGGGATGCCATGTAGAAGAAGGAGAGGGCTTGTTTTCTGCTGCTCCAGAGACCAGGACAAGGAGCAATGGATTCAAGCTGCAGGAAAGGAGATTCCACCTGAACCTCAGGAAGAACTTCCTGACGTTCAGAGCTGTCTGGCAGTGGAATCTGCTGCCTCCATGGAGTGTGGTGGAGTCTCCTTCCTTGGAGGTTTTTAAGCAGAGGCTGGACAGCCATCTGTCGGGAATGCTTTGAGGGTGTTCCTGCATGGCAGGGGGTTGGGCTGGATGGCCCCTGGGGTCTCTTCCAACTCTGCATTTCTATGATTCTATGACCAAGTTTTGGTTTCCTGCTCATCCATGGAGACCCACCTTTGGTGCCTCACACACACCCAGCCCCAGAAAACTCCTGGAAGGGGTCTCTTTAGGGCTGCCAGAAGTTGGAAATGACCTGTGAACCCATGAATGATCCATTAACACTTGTGAACAGATTTTCCCTTTGTTGGAGGCACTGTGTGGCAAAGCTCTACAGGTTAATAATCTAGAATTTTGATTATTAATCTGTATAGATTCCAGATATTTATCTATTCCTACAGTACCAGTGTTGAATGCACTATATGAACACTCCTATTGTGACATATGGGGAAATGTACCTGGGAAAGCCCTACAGAATAATAATCTAGAATTTTGATTATTAATCTGTATAGATTCCAGACATTCATGTATTCCTGCAGTACCAGTGTTGAATGCGCTATATGAACACTCCTATTCTGACATATGGGGAAATGTATCTGGGCAAAGCTCTACAGAATAATAGTCTAATAATCAAAATTTTAATCTATATAGATTCCAGATATTCATGTATTCCTACAGTACCAGTATTGAATGCAGTGTATGAACACTCCTATTCTGACATATGGGGAAATGTACCTGAGCAAAGCTCTATGGAATAATAATCTAGAATTTTGATTATTAATCTGTATAGATTCCAGACATTCATGTATTCCTGCAGTACCAGTGTTGAATGCGCTATATGAGCACTCCTATTCTGACATATGGGGAAATGTACCTGGGTGCAGGCCAACAGCCTCCATGCACATGTGCACCAATTATGACTGTGTTAAGTGAAACATGGGAGCACCCCAATGTTCAGTGTTACCTTTCAAAAAAGAACTTGTGTGGAGAATCTGTGTGCACATGTCTGTATCCATGCTGAATGAAGTATCTGCGCATGGATGTGTTGCGTGTTACATGCAGAAAAACTAGCTGGGTAAAAATAATCCATGTGCACAGGTTGTGTCTGTGCTGAATGCCACATGTGAACACCCCTCTATTGAATGCCACGTTTGGAAGACTGCTTTGGTGCAAGTAAGTCATTTGTGTATGGATGTGCACAGACCATACCTGTGTCATAGGAAAGTTGTGATTCTTTTCCTGTTGCCGCCTCCTTTACCAAGCCTCATTGTCTTTTCTGGTGTCATCTCGTGATATGGCCAAAGTACAACAGCTTCAGGTTTAGTCTTTTTGGCTTCTAGGGAAATGTTCAGACTTGATTTGCTTTTTGGCCCATTTGTTTGCCTTTTTAGCAATCCAGGCGATCCGTAGAGCTCTCTGTCAGCACCACGTTTCAGAGGAATTGCTTTTCTTCCGGCCGGTTTCCTTCAGTGCTTGTCTTTCACAACCATACACAGAAACTGTGGAAATGGCCACGGTGTTCTTGGCAGAATATGTTTGAGGGAGGTTGCTTCCGCCTTCCTCTGAGGCTGAGAGAGTGTGACTAGCCCAAAGTCACCCAGTATGTTTCTATGGCTGAATGCACTGTGCTGGGTTACTTGATTCTTTTGGATGATGCCAAAGCCAGCGTGTCCTGAACAGGGGAGCTGCCAGTCCCTTGTCTGTAGTATCACCACCACTCTTATTTCCAGACCCTGGAGTATGGACTTTTTTGGACTACAACTCCCATAACCCCCACCCAGCAGGATCACCCCAATAGAGCCTCTGAAAGTCCATTTTTGGATGGCAATTTTCAAGAACCCCTCAGCCAATGTGCGCATTGCCCTGGTAGGCAATAGAGAAATAAATCACAGAATCCTAGAGTTGGAGGAAACCCCAAGGGCCATCCAGTCCAGCCCCCTTCTGCCATGCAGGAATGCAAGATGTAGTAGCAAAACTGCTGGTGTAAAGATGAAGAGTCCATGTACACACGCAAACAGGTTGCACCTGAGTTGAAAGCCTGTTACGTGGCAGGAAACTGCCTGTGGATCTGAATTCTTTACTGATGTACTCAGACTGTACTTATATGAAGAGGGTGAATCCCATTTTAGTGCTGGAAGATGGTGTTATGGGGCAGGGTCTCATACCTGCAGCCACTGTTTCATAGAATCCTAGAGTTCAACCTCTTTCTGCCATGCAGGAAGACACAATCCAAGCCCTTCTGACAGATGGCCATCCAACCTCTGTTGAAAAATTTCCAAGGAAGCAGCGGATTCCACTCTCCAGCTGCTCTTGCCATCGGCAAGTTCTTCCTAAGGGTTAGCCGGAATCTCTTTTCTTGTAGTTTGAAGCCATTGCTCCACATCCTAGTCTCTGAAGCAGCAGAAAACAGGCCTGCTCCATCCTACATATGACTTCTCTTCAGATATTTAAACATGGCTATCCTGTCACCTGTTAACTTTCTCTTCTCCAAGCTAAATGTACCCAGCTCCCTAAGCTGCTCCTCGTAGGATTTCATGGTGTGCAGGCCTTTGACTGTTTTGGTCACCCTCCCCTGGACATGTTCCAGCTTGTCAGTATCCTCCTTGACTTGTGCTGTCCAGAACTGGACACTGTATGCCAGGTGAGATCTGACAAAAGCAGAATATAATGGTGCTATTCCTTCCCTTGCTCTAGAAACTATACTCCTATTGATGCAGCCCAGAATCACATTGGCCTTTTTAGCTGCAGCATTACACTGTTGATTTCTTCCCCCTTTTGCCTCCTCAACTCCTCCTCTCTCCTCTTTTCCAGGCCTCTACGGGAAAGATGGGATCCTGCCAGCCTGGAAGATGCTCCGCTTCACCGGCAAAGGCTTCTGGGAGCAGTTGTGGGATTTGCCTACCCTGCTGTGGCTTGGGCCACACTTGGACCTGGACACAGAGCAAGGCATGGAGCTGCTCTGCCTTGTGGGGAGCCTTCTTGCTCTTGGGGCTCTGATCCTGGAGCCTATGCGTGACAGCCTGGTCTTCTTGATCATCTGGGCATGCTACTTCTCCCTTTATCAGGTACGAGGTGTGCACACGTGCAAAAGAATGGATTGTGCCAAGAGAGAATGGAATGACTGAGGGCTGTTGCTGTTGACTCAGCCCCTAGTTATTAATGAAGATAAATTCATTTAGGTGCAGTGTTGTCGTAAGCCTTCAGATCATTTCTGACTTACGGTGGTCCCAAGGTGAACCTATCATGAAGTCTTCTGGGGGCTGAGAGTGTGAGGCTGCCAGGCTCACCTGGTGGGTTTCCATCAGACCCTGGGCTCCTGGGCCATAGTCCACCACGCTGGCCAACTTGCAGGTATGATAGTTCCCCCATATATGCAGGGGATACGTTCCAAGATCCCCCATAGGTGCCGGAAACCATGGATAGGACTGAACCCCGTACCGTCACCGGAAGGGGCCCTCTAGCTTCTTGGGGTCCATCGAGAGAGGTTTCAAGCTGTCTGGTGTATTGTTACCCTGATTTCTGGGGTCCCTTGGGGGACACCTCAGTGTGCTCCACGTGATGAGGAATGGAAACTAGCCAGAGCACAAGCAGTAGCAATGCAAGAGGCAGGGTAACCTAGCAGGGTCTTTTTACCCAGTTTTTACGGGGTCAGGCCAAGCCAAAAACCAAAAAAGAATGT
This sequence comes from Ctenosaura bakeri, assembly GCA_948474755.1. Taxonomy (NCBI): domain Eukaryota; kingdom Metazoa; phylum Chordata; class Lepidosauria; order Squamata; family Iguanidae; genus Ctenosaura; species Ctenosaura bakeri. Next base: position 38,431 of record CAOLHI010004495.1, on the reverse strand, counting down.
CCAATAAATAATTTTATTGGAATGCAACACAATCACTCACACACTCACTTAAGACCTATTAAGAAGCAAAAGAGAGGAAATTGGATAGGAGAGTATTGAAGGGGTACAGCTGGGGTAATGCTGCACCTTTTCCTGAAGTCCTGGGTCCAGGAAGGCAGCGGAGAAGTGGGGCTCAGCACAGAGAGGGCTGATGGGTCACTCAACGGACAGAGAAACAGTCTGCTGGGATGACTGGGAGCAATCCAAAGAACCACTCAAAAACAGGGACTATTTGTAGGGGAAAAAGTACCTGGAGGGCTAATCCTTTCCCGGGGAGAACAATGGGTGTTGGAACAATAACGAAGCTCCACCATGGCAATTTCCTTTGTGTGATGGGATTGCAAGGTGTTGCCAAAGTCTCAGGATCTTCGGCTGTGTTAGTTTGTGGTGTGACTTCATGTAAATGGTCCTCGCCTGATGGAATATTTGCTCAGCTTGGGGACAACACACTGATCCCCTCAAGTTGGCTTCTCAGGGGCTGAGGACCCTTTTTTATTGTGGGTTTGCACAGCTTGGGGTCTCCTGGGCCTACGTGACGGGGGATTTCACTGGCCTGACTTGGTTTTTGATCTTTGACTATTGCTGCCTACATGTCCGTCCAGGTGAATCATATTTTAATATCAAAATTGTAGACCCCGGGATAGGGTTTTTCTGGTGAGATAACAGTATGAAGCCTCTGCAAAGCTAGAGGGCTCTTCAAGTTTTGCCAGAGCCCATTCCTGTAGCAGTGTTGGCAGAAGGGCAGTTAAAGTGTGGGGCAGCCATGGAGGGGGCAGCCTGCAGGCATATGGATGTGGATCAGGCCGCGTGGGTCCCGTCACCTGGACACTGGGGGGCGGGGGGCAGATGAGAGAAGGAAGGAAGGGAGATGAGTCTGCGAGGGGAGAAGTTGACCATGGGTAACTGAAACTGCAAAAGGCGAAACTGAGGATAAAGGGGGACTCCTGTAAATTGATTGCAAGGATAAGCACGTGTACCAGAGGGTAGGTGAGCTCCAGAAGATCCCACCTGCCCAGTTTTGACCTGCTTAAGGGGCATTGGAGCTCTCCCAGAACAGCAAGAAATAGCAGTGGGAATGCTTCCAATGCAGACCTTGTTCTGTTGAGGTTAAAAGACGGTATACATCTGGAACGTGTCCAGAGGAGGGCGACCAAAATGGTGAAGGGTCTGGAAGCCACGAAGCCCTATGAGGAACGGCTTAGGGAGCTGGATATGTTTAGTCTGCAGAAGAGAAGGTTAAGAGGGGACATGAGAGCCATGTTTAAATATTTGAAGGGATACCACATAGAGGAGGGAGAGGGCTTGTTTTCTGCTGCTCCAGAGACCAGTACAAGGAGCAATGGATTCAAGCTGCAGGAAAGGAGATTCCACCTGAACCTCAGGAAGAACTTCCTGACAGTCGGGGCTGTCAGGCAGTGGAATCTGCTGCCTCAGAGTGTAGTGGAGTCTCCTTCCTTGGAGGTTTTTAAGCAGAGGCTGGATGGCCATTTGCTGGAGATGCTTTGATGGGTGTTCCTGCATAGCAGGGGGTTGAACTGGGTGGCCCCTGGGCTCTCTTCCAGCTCTATGATTCTATGATTTTCTGATCTGTCCGTGTGGTTCACGCTGCAGGGGAACTGAGAACAGGGAGGCAACTGAAATGCAAAAAGCAGAAGCTGTGGTAACTGCCTTATTGACACCAGCCGTTTCCTGGTCCCACAGAGTTGGCCATGTTCCCAAAGGCCACCAGTCCTGCCGCCTGCCTGGACAGGGGTGCACAGCTCAGTCACCCCAGAGAGATGTCCACTGCCCAACCTCTCTTTAAAAGATCTCTGGCAAAAGAGCGTCCACCACGGTCCAGGGCAGCCTGTGCCACTGTTGAGTCCCTGTTGCAGTCACAAAATGCTTCCTAATGTTTGGGTGGAACCTCTTTTCTTTCCGTTTGAATCTACTGGTTTGTGTGCCAGTCTGGGGAGCAGCAGGAAACAAGCTCAGTCCATCTTCCATCTTGGAGCCTTAAGATAGGGGTTGACTTGTTAATTTGTTGGAGTGGAAAGCAACTTGATTGTTGGGATGGAGGGCTGTTAGCATGGGAGGTGTTTGTGACTTGTGAAGGGGTCATTGGAGTCTAGAGAGCTGACTGAAATCCTGAGTCTATTTAGACCAGTCATATAGTCCTAGAGTTGGAAGAGACCCCAAGGGTCATCCAGTCCAACCCCATTCTGCCATGTGGCAAGACCCAATCAAAGCACTCCCTTTGAAAGATGGCTGTTAAAAACCTCCAAAGAGGGAGACTCCACCACACTCCACTGAAGCATTCCACTGTCAAACTGCTCTTGCCGTCAGGGAGTTTAGACAGAATCTTTTTTTCCTGAAGTTTGAATATACTGCTCCATGTCCTTGTCTCTGAAGCAGCAGAAGACAAGCTTGCTCCATGTGTCATAGAGTTGGACTCAGGGTTCCAGACTTCTTGTTGCTATGTGCATTCAGAGCATCCTAGAATTGGAAGAGACCCCATGGGCCACCCAGTCCAACCCCCCTTCTGCCATGCAAGAAGAAACACAGTCAAAGCCCTCCCTTTAAAAACCTCCAAGGGAGGAGACTCCACCTCGGTCTGCTGAAGCAGCAGCAGATTCCACTGTCCAGCCGCTCTTCCTGTCAGGAAGTTCTCCTGATCTTTAGGTGGGACCTCTTTTCCTGTGATTGGAAGCTGTTGCTGCATTGTGTCCTGGCCTCTGGAGCAGCACAAAACAAGCTCGTGGTTTGAGATTTGGGCCGTGACTCTGGAGAGCAGGGTTTGAATGCCCACTCAGCTGTGGACACCCACTGGGTGACTTTGGGCAAGTCACACTCTCTCAGCCTCAGAGAAGGGCAGTGGCAACCCGTCTCTTGAAGGATTCTTGCAAAGAAATCCTGTGATAGATTTGCTGTTAAGTTGGAAATGACTTCAAGGAATGCAACAGCGGGACCCACCCCAGCGCATGTGCTTTTAGCTATTTGGATGTACTTTAAATCATTACCAAGTTTAGCGTGTTTTTGGCTGTGAAATAGCTTTTCTTGTATGCAAAATGACAAAATTAATTTTATTGTCTGCTGCCTTGAGATGTTTGCATATAGAGCAGGCTGTAGATGTTTGAATAACTCAGGATAAAGATGAAAGACCAGTCTTGGCCTCAATAGAGAAGGGCGTGGGGTGGGAGATCTGGATTTCAGATGTCTTCGTGTCGTCCAGGCATGCCCAGGAGTCTGGACTTGTGGGTCAGCATCCTCCCCCTGACACTCAGATTTCCTTTTGCAAACCCCTGCAAAACCTCTATGCAGAAACCTGAGATATGCACGTGGGGTTTGGTTTTTAAAGCTAGGGAGGAAAAAGACTGAGACTGCAGAAGGGTTTTTCCACTTGCTTTTTGAAATGCCTGGAAGTTTATTTCCAGCCTTCCCCTCTCTCTGCCCTTCATTGTCCCTCTTGCCTTTTAAGGCCATGCCGGCATGAAGAGGGAGCTCAGCCCTGCCTTGCAAAATTCTGTCTGCCAAACAAAACCCTTGCCTAGCTCTGGGTCTGCTGCTCCTCAGAGCCTCTTTGTCGGGATTGTTTCCCCAGAAAGACTCAGATACTTATTGTGCTCCCTCTGGTTGCAGTTTCCTGCTTTCCTCTGCCTGATATTGATTAGTTCTCTCTTTTTCTGAACATGCTCCAATTAGTGGCAGTTGAAGAGAGAACCTCTGGCTGGGTTTGCCAGAGCTGCGTGCCTGGAAGCAGGCACTGGGTTTGAACTTTAATGTAATTTGCAAGCCATCGTGTGGTCCTTTCGGTTCAGGGTGGGGTATAAATATCTTAATAAAATAGATATAAATAACGCTGTCTGGATGACTCTTCCTCTTTTAGACCCAGCCCTGTGACCTCTTTTTTGCATAACTGAGGTTTTCATAAATGTGGAAAGGAACCTAGGGGCCATCCAGCTCACCCCCTGTCCATGCAAGAATTTGCACTCCTGGGGGTCACTCCACTGAGACCCTATTTTAGTGTCTCATGAACTACTCTTGAGAGGAAAAAAGCAGGACATAAAAGAAATGGTTGATTGAAAGTGATTGATACATTAGTTGATATGTAGGTTGAGCCTGCCTTATTTGGAAATCGGAAAATCTCCAAAACCCAAAAGTTTTTTGTCACCAGCTGCCCGATTCTGCCTTCAGGGTGGTGGCTGCGATGCTTCTACTCGGAGCGCAAGCCACAGGCGTGCACATATGGATGCCTGTCCCTGTTATGTTTCTGTTCCAAATAAATTTCAAGTAAAGGTTTCATAATTTATCTTTTTCAAGTTACAGATTTCTGTGCTGGGAGAATTGCACAGCCCTTGCAGTGTTGTTGGCCTGCAGGTTCTGCCGGCCCTGTTGCCAGCATAGGGTGAGGAGGGATGGACATTGGAGTCCACCAACATCTTGATGGTTCCCAGCTGGGAACAAAAAGCACACACCCGGACACATACCCTCCCACACGCCCCCCCAGTTCCTCCTTCTGGGCCATTGTCCTGTCGCACGTTGTTGATGGCTGGTGTACCTGCGGCTGTGTGTGCAGGCGCTGGAGCGAGACCGACCCAATCTGTGGGTTTGGAGCAGAGCCCGTAGCAAGCCGGCTGGCTCCCAGCCCAGGGGACTGCGGTGGATTCTCCTTCTCCTCCTCCTTGGCTCTCGCCTTCACGGGGGTGGCAAGTCCTGCATCCATTCAGCGGATGACATAACCCCTCTGCAGGTGAATTTGCAATGCCGGGGGGAGAGTGTGTTGCTGCATCAGAAAAAGCAAACCCATTTTATATATACACAAGTGTGTGTGTGTAAAAGTTATATGTACAAGATGTTCATTGTTGATGGCTGTTGGTACGCTTTCTTTTTCTTTTGGTGTTTCTTTTTCTCATTATTTATTGCTTCTGATCAACATGATTCCTTTACACAATTACAGGAGACGGCTGTTTGGAGTCTAGTCCGGTGTGTCGGCTCCCAAACTTTGGTCCTCTAGAGGTTTTGGACTTCAGCTTCCAGAATCCCCAGCCAGTACAGCCCACAGGCAGGGAATCTGGGAGGTGAAGTCCAAAACTTCTACCGGTCCAAAGGTTATGAGCCTCTTGCCCAGTGTCCGTCTTCTCAGAGTCTCTATCCAGTGCATGGGAGCAGTTTTGTTCCCATTGGCTGCAAATCTGCCTTGATGGCTTTTTGCCTTAAATGATTACAGTAAGTTTTCCCCTTTTTTACCTATATCTGTGAGTAGTATGGCTGGGCAAGTTCTGATCCATGTTGGTCTGATTACATGATTACTTTAGACAATTACGTCCCTTTTCTCCCCCCCCCTTTTTCTCATTGATTGTTAAAAACAATACAAGAAGACATTTGCGAACCTTATCACAAGCCAATGTCATTCTGTATAATTTAGTTGACTTTATTTTTAATACTGATGTATTTTTCCTAATTAAAAAAAAGGAAAGAAAAAGCAATGCACATGAGTCTGTAGCTTTGGAGCAGGGCAGCCTTTCCTTCGCTGTGCTTGTCATTCAGTTGTATAGCACCATCAGCAACCAAGGCAGTTTATAAGTACAAGAGCAAGAGAAAAAACAGCCAGCCTTGCCAGATGCAAACAGTCTAATGGAGATACACACACAGACACGGGCACACATGGGAGGTAAGGAGTAATGCAAGCATAAAACTATACAGTACAAGTGCAGTGAACACTTTGACTTTAAAAGGCCAGAGAAGACAGGTAGCACTGTCATGCGCTCGGAATGGGGCTGCCGAGCAGGATTCGTGGTGCCTGTCAATGGCATGCATCAGTATCTCAGCTGTACTACGTCAAATAGGGCATTGGTTGTATCCATATGTGTCCATTGCTAATTGCTACCTGCAACTGTGTACCTGGTTGAAACTCTTAAAAGTATCCCAAGGCTCTGAATGGTTAATTGCTGTAATATTCACTGTAACTGGAAAGAGGGGAGAAGCTCAAAAGGGGGACTAGTGAAATAGGATGGTGTTATGGGAATTGACTTTGCATGGCTAAGAGGATGGTGGTGGTTTGCTCTGGCTCCCAGGATGAAAGATATGTAGAGGCTGGGAAAATGCCTGTGTTGGCAGGTTGGCTTGACATTTATGACTTTAAAGAATCATTGATATGCATGCCAAAATCTCTATGACGAAACCTGTAACTAACTTAGACGTTGTAGTCGCAGCAACTTCTTGGGAAAGTTGCTGTGTTGCTCGTTTTCTTAAAGTAAATTCTTTGGGAAGTTTTGAGAGCAAGTTATCCAGGATGTGATTCAGAAGTTGCAACCAGGTCAAAATGCAGGAGCTGGACTGGTGTCAGGTGTGCAGTTTGGAAAGCACATAGCAGTGGTCTTGCAAGAACGATACCGGCTTCCAGTTTGCTTCTGAGCTCAGTTCAAGGTGCAGGTGTTGGCCTGCAAAGCCCTAAATTACTTGGGGCCAAGATATCTGAAAAGCCGATACCTCTCCACATATGGGCCTGAACTCTTGAAAAAAAGGCCCTGTTGAATGTTGTGAAGTTAGGGCTTTCTCCATAGCAGGCGCTTTAAGGCCCCTCCCGAAACTGCGAACCCCAGGATTCCATAGGATGCTGCAAGTGGAATAATAGCGCTATAACAGTCTAGTGCAGAAACGGACCCTCCCGAAACTGCGAACCCCAGGATTCCATAGGATGCTGCAAGTGGAATAATAGCACTATAACAGTCTAGTGCAGAAACGGACCCTCCCAAAACTGCAAACCCCAGGATTCCATAGGATGCTGCAAGTGGAATAATAGCGCTATAACAGTCTAGTGCGGAAATGGCCTGTGAAACCCCCTGCCCAAGGACGTTAGGCTGACCCCATCTCCTTTGGGCTTCCGGGGGGACTGTTTTAAAACTGGATTCTAGGTTTGGCTTTTAGGCTGCTTTCAAGGGTCTTTTAAAGGAGTATTTTAATGTTTTCTAAAAATGTTTTTATCTCTGTATCGTTGAGTTGGGTTTTGTTTGTTCATTGGCTCAGGAGCCCATTTGGGCTGGGAGGCAGTACAGAAATAGTGGAGATAATTTGCTTGGCTTGGTGGATTTTTATGGTACCTGATCCTGATTCTCAGTGATTATTTATATAGTGCCATCAACATATATGGCATTTTACAAGTAAAAGAAAAACAGAAAACACCCAACCCTGCCAAAAGAATAAGATCTAGTTTACACATACACATTTATACAGACTGAGCATCCCTTATCTGGAAATCCAAAGCTCTTCAAAATCTGAATTGTCCACCAGGGTGGCTGAGACAGTGGCACTTTTACTTTCTGGTGGTTCAATGCACACACATTTTGTTTCATTCTAAAAATATTGCATAAAATTATCTTCAGGCTGTGTGTGTAAGGCGTCAATGAAACGTACATGAATTTTGTGTTTTTTCTTGGATCCCATCTGCAAGATACCTCATTATAGTCATATATACAAATACAGGTATTGCAAAATCTGAAAGCATCCAAAATCCAAAACATTTTTGGTCCCAGGCATTTGGATAAGAGATGCTCAACTTGTTTATACATTTACCAGAGAGAGAGGGGGGGGGAGTGGGGAATAATACCTACGTAAAACGATGCAATGCAATTGTAAAACAGATTATGTAGGCAGAACTACAAAAGCCAAAGCAATATAAGAGAAAACAAACTGACAACTACATATAACCAAAATATGCAATTTTAAATTAACATTCCAAAAGCTTTAGAAAGCAGCATTTTTCCACTGAGATTTAAAAACAAGGAAGGAAGGAAGAAGCAGTCTGCGGATGTTCAGGAAAGCCTATCCGGGCAGATGAAACAGCGAGCAAGAAGGGGTGAAGCTGAGCCAAGGAAGAGGAAAGCTTTGGTTGAGTTGAGAAGCCCGAGTTTCTGTGGTGTAGATCCTGAATGCGGTGTGATGCAGCAGCCAAGAAAGCCAATGCGATTCTCAGTTGCATCAATAGGAGTCTGGTGTCCAGATCAAGGGAGGTGGTGGTATCACTCTATTCTGCATTGGTTAGGCCTCATTTAGAGTAATACTGTGTCCAGTTCTGGGCACCCCAATTCAAGAAGGATATTGACAAGCTGGAGCAAGTCCAGAGGAGGGTGACCAAAATGGTGAGGGGCCTGGAAGCCATGAAGCCCTATGAGGATAGACTTAGAGAGCTGGGTATGTTTAGTCTGCAGAAGAGAAGGTTGAGAGGGGACATGAGAGCCATGTTTAAATATTTGAAGGGATGCCATGTAGAGGAGGGAGAGGGCTTGTTTTCTGCTGCTCCAGAGACCAGGACAAGGAGCAATGGATTCAAGCTGCAGGAAAGGAGATTCCACCTGAACCTCAGGAAGAACTTCCTGACAGTCAGGGCTATCTAGCAGTGGAATCTGCTGCTGCCTCCATGGAGTGTGGTGGAGTCTCCTCCTCCTTTGGAGGTTTTTAAGCAGAGGCTGGATGGCTGTCTGTTGGGAGTGCTTTGATGTGTGTTCCTGCATAGCAGGGGGTTGGACTAGATGGCCCCTGGGGTCTCTTCCAACCCTAGGATTCTATGAATGGGCTGGGGAAAAGAACCGAGGGGTGAAAGGTAAAGGAGAGCCAGGTTGTGTAGGACTTTGTGTGTCAGAAATCCAGAACGGATTGTTCTTGTGTGTCTTTGAGTCGTTTCTGACCTACATCAACCCTAAGATGAACCTGTCACAGGATGTTCTGGGCTGAGAGGGTGGCACTTATCTAGAGTCTCACCCAGTGGGTTTCCATGGCTGGGGAGGGATTCGAACTCTTGACGCCAAGGGCATCGTCTGGTGCTCAAACCACTACCCCGCACTGATTCTCTGCTGCTTTCCTGCGTAGATGTCATAAAAGGACAGGATACGCCAAGCAAGGGGTGAATCCCAGCCCAGATAGGTTTGTCTTTGTGAGCTGAATGGCCAACCTAAACTCCCACTTGGACCCTGTTTTCTGGAAACTGCTTTTTAAGATGCTTTTTCTTCCTTCTCTCCCGTTGTAGGTTGGGCAAGTATTCCTGTATTTCCAGTGGTAAGTAGCCCTCTGCTCTTCCAAACCTAGAGGGGGGAAAGTTCTGGGAATTTTGAAGTCATGGGATGTGTATGTGTGAGGTTTTTTTCCTGGTTTTTTTTTAGGGAAAAAATAGAAAAATTGGGGAGAAATGCAATAGTACCACCCTTTATAGATCCAAAACCTATGCACTTAGGTTCATTTCTTTCCTAGAGTTTATGACTTCAGGAAGTAAAATTGTTTACGTATAACTTGGCTTGGTATAAAACGATCATGTCTGAGATACGAAAAGTACCGTTTCATCAAAAAATAATTGCAAATCGAATTCGCTTTTTAAATTTTTTTTTTTAAATGAAGCTACAGAATTCTCAACCTGTAAAGCACACCTGAACGCTAATGAACTTTTTGGTTTTGCCGGTTCATGAAGAGCAGGCAAAAAGCTCAATAAAAAGAGAAGAAACCATCAATATGAATAAAGGACAATGTTCTAATTATTAATTTATATGGATGAAAATTAAGTTTCTCCCCATAAAAAGAATTGATAGCAGGAAACCAAGATCTGGAGTTATAGTGATGGGAGATGCTGTACATCATCTTCTTAAAAGTCTTTTTGCTCCAGAGTCTTTAGGTGCGGGGAATAAATATAGGAATACCTTTTCTTAAGTATTTTCTTCATCGTTCTAAGATAAAATTTCCCATCTTTAATTTTTTAGTTTTTCCTCTTAAAAAGGGAGAGCCTCTTTTTCTGAGTCCTTCCGGTTTATTTTTTTAACCCCCTGGGCTTTCACATCTCTGTCCAAATGTGTTGTTCTTCTACACCTTATGCTCCCTTACCGGGAGTGATACCCTCTGGTTAGAAGTTGTTTTTTTCAGCTTTTATATTGCGTTGTTGCTGGTAGAGATGGCGGCAAGTGCTTTTGGGACTTTCTGCCCCGGGAGGCAAAATAAACCTGACAGGCTTGGGGCAAGGGGCGGCTTCCCTTGGGTGGGTAGAGGGATGGCATCTGCCCTGCCGCAGGCAGTACAACGTCTTGGGCTGTGTCTGAGAGCAAACCCTGGATAGGGCTTGGTGACCGTGAAAGAGGCCAGAAATGGACTCAGGATTCCAGGCGGGGTCTGACCAAAGCAGAACACAGTGGGACTGTTAATTCCCTTAATCTGATACGGGCATCCTCTGCTTATTTCATGGGTTATGGACCAAAGCTCTGTCAGCAAGTGGAAAAGTTTGAAATGGGCAGCCTCATTTTTTTTTTAGCTTGGAAAATGCATATATATGCATATGTAATATTGTTATAGTATAGTATTATTGCTGTATATAAATGTGTATTATTTGCATAAATACTGTATTTATGCAAATCAGTACTGAAATACTCTATAAGGCAAGCGGCACACGATGGAAGACTTCTGCGGTGTACGGTACTGTCTGGGAGACGGCACCAAGTTGATGGAGAGAAAAAGCGGCACATGGTTGCAAAAGCATCATGCAAACAAGACAGAGCAGATCACGTCTTGAACCGATGGGTTCTGCATCTAATTTAAACCTGCTAAAATAATGGGTTGTTGAAAAGCAGGGGACGCCTATAGAAATACTGAGGTTGAATAAGAAATCAATCTCAGAGCAGCTCAGCTTTGACCCCAGTTTTTCTTCCCTTCAGGGACAGCCTCTTGCTGGAGACGGGGTTTTTGGCCGTGTTGGTGGCCCCGCTGCACCTTTTGAAGTGGCGCTCGACGGCCTGGCGTGCACATGACAGCGTGACCTTCTGGCTGGTCCGCTGGCTCCTTTTCCGCCTGATGTTTGCCTCCGGGGTGGTGAAGCTGACCAGTCGCTGCCCCACCTGGTGGGGGCTCACAGGTAAGTCCCAGTGGCCACCTGGAAACAGGTGAGGTCTGGGATCCACGAAGCTCTCTGGGAGCAGCTTAGGGAGCAGGGGATGCTTAGCCAGCAGGAGAGAAGGTTGGCAGGGAGCAAGATAGACATCTTTAACTGTTTGAAGGGGTGTCATGGGGAGATGGAGCAAGCCTGTTTTCTGCTGCGCCAGAGGGTAGGACGTGGAGCAATATATTCAAACTCCAGGAAAAGAAATTCCACCTAAGAATTAGGAAGGTCTTCCTAATGGTAAGAGCAGCTCAACAGTGGAATCCACTGCTTCCTGGGAGTGTGGTGTTTTTAGGCAGAGGCTGGATGGCCGTCTTTTGGGAAGGATTGAATTGTGCCTTCCTGCATGGCAGAATGGGGTTGTACTGGATGGCCCCTGGGGGGATCTCTGCCATCTCTAGGTTTCTTTGGTTTCAGGGAAAGGTTTGCAGCAAATATATGGAATTGTGAGCTGTGGGTTTGGATAATGTCATGGTGCTGGAAAGAAGTTTCTATCAGAGGGTGTGGACTGGATGGGGATTCCAGATTTTACTGGACTTCATCTCCCAGCAGCCGGTGATGGGGGATGCTGGGACCTCCCAATGACAATATCTGGAAGGTCAGATCGGTCTCTACACTTGGTTGAGAATTCTCCGTTGTCTCTGGCAAAGTCCAAAAAGATAAGCCGTGTGCAGAACAATGCAGATGAGAAAAGGCTGAAGGAGCTGGGCTTGGTTGAAGAGAGGACTGAGGGGGTGACAGGATTGCCTTCTTTAAATTGGGGGGGGGCACAAAGAGTAGGGGACTGGCTTGTTCTCTGCTGCCTCAGAGGGAAGGAAGAACCAGATCTAATGGTTTTAAGTTACAGGAGGGAAGATTTTGACTGAGCATTAGGAGGAACTTCTTGACAGTAAAAGTGGTTCAGGAGTGGAACCAGCTGCTGGCTGGAGGGGGGGTCTCCTTCTGGAGACATCTTCCAAAAGAGCCTGGTCAGCTACCCATTGGGGATGCTCTAGCCAGTGACCCTGCATTTGGATAGGAGGTTGGACTCCAAGGCCCCTGGACCCCTTCCATCTCTTGGATTCTAGGACTGTTTGGCTCTCTGACCTCTGGGGGACCAAAGTCTGAGAACTCCTACGCCAGAGGAGACACCTAAAAGCCATTTCCTCTAATGCGGTTGGGGGGCCAGCAGGAGAAGGCTGGGAGAGGACATCAGCTTGCCAGGAGACCTTGAAGGCCCATCCTCCTACGGCACCCACAAAAGGAATGATAGATTTGACCCCAAACACCCGCTAAGGCAGACGGGGGACATTTTCACCATGTTTTTGGACCTTCTGGGGTTAATTTGGGCCTGGGAGAGGCCTTTCTTTGACCAACAGGAAAGGAGTGCGGAAGAAAAAGATTTTTCCAGGGCTTAAAATGTCCCTGGAAGGCCCAAAAGCATGGTGACAGTGCCCCCCTCCCAATCTTTGAGATGGCCTTTTGGGACAAAAAAATATCTTAGTGAAAAAATTTCAGTTGTTTTTGACATGGTGGAAGTTCTCTTTACATCCCCAGAGGTCATTTGGGGCATTTTGGAGCAAAAGAAATCTTTTTGACCCATCCACCAGTAGCCACAGAAATAGTCCTGAGGGACCCTTGCTAAAATATGGAAGTAGAAGTCGTTCCCTCCTCATGGTGGGGGGCTGGATTGTAGCTCCCAGCAGCCTTGTAGCCAGTGGGGAGGCAGGCTGGGAATTGGGGCATGTGGAAGGCGGCATGATTTGCACCCCCAGCCAGAAATGGGGCTAGTTGGGGGGTGGAAGTGAGGGTTCTGCAGAGAATGAAGGAGTGGTTGGTTGGTTTGGAAGAAGAGAGGCAAATTGCAGTCGGAGAAAAGGAAATAAAAGAAGGATTACTACGTTCCGCTCTGGGTGCCTCCTCCTAGGAAGGATAGAGACAAGTTGGAGGAGGTTTAGAGAAGGACAGTGGGGATCATAAGAGAGGTATGGAGAGCAAAAGAGATGAGGAGAGGTCATTGAAGGCCCTGGGCATGTTTGGCACGGGGAGGAGAAGACATGGTGGCCCTCTTTACATACCTCAAGGGCTGCCCCAGAGGGTAGAAGCAGGTCTAATGGGTTGAAGTTCCAGGAGGGTAGATTTTGAATTGACACTAGGAAGAGCCACCTGCCAATGAGAGCAGTTGGGCAGTGGAACCAACTGCCAAGAAAGGTGGTGAGGGTCTCCTCCTCCTCCAGAAAGAGGCTGGACACCTACCTGCTGGGGATGCTTTAGAAGGAGATGCTGCATTGACCCAAGAGGACCCTTCCAACTCTTGTGTCTCTGTGTTTCTACAACAAGTTGGAGCAAGTTCAGAAAGGGGCAACAAGGATAATACGGAGGTGTAGAAACCCATGAGGGAGGCTTGAAGGAGCTGGGCATGTTCAGACATGTTGCTGAAGAGAAGACTGGGGGTGACATGATTGCGCTCTGTCACTGCCTCAAGACCTCCCCCAGAGAGGAGGGAGCAGGCCTCTTCTCTCCTGCCCCAGAGGGAAGGACCAGGTCTCATGGTTATAGGTTACACTACAGTAGATTTCGGTTGAACGTTAGAAGGAACTTCTGACAGTCAGAGGTGGTTCAGTGATGTTGCCCAGAGAGAGGTATCAGGGTTTCCTTCTCTGAACCACTTCCAAAACAGGCTGGACTCTTCCCAGCTGTGGATGCTTTTATCTGGAGATTCTGCACTGAGCAGAGTGTTGGACTAGATGGCCGGTGCAGCCTCTTCCAACTCTGTGATTTTGTGGCGCTGTGATTGTCCCCAGTGAAAAATGTTCTAGTGAAGACTAAGCGTATGCATCCTCACCAGGAGCAACAGAATGTGAGAGGTTAACTTAAAAAAAGGAAGACAGAATTTATTTGCTCCATCTCCTTTGAGCACTTTTGAATATTAGAAGAGAAGGCATGGTTCTCTGGAACCCAGAGTGTAAAGTCTCCCCTTATGGCTGGGGAGGCAGTAAGTGACCCACCTAAGACCTTCACTTGTGGCCCTAGGTTGCAAAATACCCTGTCCCTTTTCAGTTTCCCAGCCAGAAAGTGTGTTTCCCACTCCTGGAAGTACCCGGGAGTTCCAGATTTCCATTTAAATAAAGTGCACACATAGTGAAAACCAGAAGTGTGTGGGGGGGTGTTTGGGCTGGTATGGTGGCCTGAAACATTTTTTAAGACTCAGATCTTCCCAGCAACTGCTGGGTTGAGTTGGGTTCCTGGGGAGAAAGGGACGGATCCTGATGAACACACAGAGTTCCTTTTCTGGGCCCTTATCTTCTGTGCGCGTGAACCGGATGAAGACCCGGGGGCAACCTGCAGCCCTCCAGATGTTTTGGGCTTCATCTCCCAGAAGCCTTGATTCTTGGTTGTGCTGCCTGGGGATTCTGGGAGCTGAAGTCTAAAATCCCTGGAGGAATAGAGTTAGAGGGTGACTGCACCAGGCCAGAGTCCAAGCAGCCGTTTCCTAGAATCCTAGAGTTGGGAGAGCCCACCAGGGCCACCCAGTCCAACCCCCTTCTGCCATGCAGGAAAACAACATCCAAGCGGCCCCTTGGGCAGATGGCCATCCAAGCTCTGCTTAAAAACCTCCAAAGGAGATTTCACCACACCCCCAGGTACCCTATTCCACTATTGAACTGCTCTTACCGTCATGAAGTTCCTCCTAATGTTTAGTTGGCATCTCTTTTTATGGAATTGTGAAGTTGCAAGAAACTGCAAGGGCCGTCAAGTCCAAGCCCCTGCCTTGCAGGAATACACCGTTTCCTGTAGCTTGAAGCCACGGCTCCACAATGTCCTAGTCTCTGGAGCAGCAAAAAAACAAGCTTACACTGTCTTCCGTATGACATCCCTTCAAAAATTTAAAAATGGCCATCATGTCCCCTCCTATCCTAGAGCTCCCCAAGCTGCTCCTCAACGAGGCTTTGTGGTTTCCAGGCCTTTGTCTACTGCAGGAGCGGTAGTTGTGCCACCCCTCTGATGTTGTCGAATTGCAATTTCTACCCACGTTTTATTCACCTTCTAGTTGGGATTTTTTTTATTTTGTGGGGGGATGTAGTCATTTGCAATGTTTTCTTATTTGGGGGCTTGGTGCAGCCTGCATTAGCTTCTGGAGACAGAAAACTGGCCCCCAGACCTTTCAGAGTTTCCCATCCCATCTTAGAGTGTGGTGGTGGGATATATTGCAACTTTCTATTGCAGAGCCTGCTATCCAGTTGTAATCTGGTGTAGATATTCTGGTGCTTTTCTATTTTCCCCAGCTTTTTTCTCTTTTCCCTCCAGCTTTAACGTACCATTATGAGACCCAGTGCATTCCCACCCCAGCTGCTTGGTTTTTCCATCAGTTCCCCGTCTGGTTCCAGAAATTCAGCGTGGTGGCCACCTACGTGATTGAGATTGCCATTCCACCACTCTTCTTTGTGCCAATTCGCCGCCTCCGCCTCTTTGCCTTCTACAGCCAGGTATTTTCCCCGGGTGCCTCCATGGGGCTGCTGTTACTCCCCTGCAGATAATGATAGTGTGGTGGTGGTAATGTTTATTTATATCATCCTTTTCACCAAAGGCAGAACATCAACATATACAGCCAAAGACTATACATTCACATAGATACACATAAATATATAAATATACGCTGTAAACGTATCTCAGGAGAAATCCACAACGCCTACCCACCTCAGCAACCTCAGCCCAGCTCAGCAGCTTAATCTGGCGATGCGAAGAGGAAAGTTTTCATCCCATTACGAGAACGCATGAAATCCTCCTCCAGCCCGAGGTCCAAAGGAAGACTGTTCCAGAGATGTGGAGCCAGAACAGAGAGACTTGCAGCCTTGACATATTGGTGGAATACATATTGGTGGAAAAGAAAATAATCCTTTCAAAGCAAAGCCATAGGTGAAAGAGACTGCAGTCAACACTTGCCAGGGTGGAGATTGTGCAGCCCACCTGAGGTTGGCTGCCGGTCCCAGAACCCCCTACCATTATAGCTAAGGATAAGGAATGCTGGGACTTGCATTCCAACACCTGGAAGGCTGTACAATTCCCAGCTCTGCTTTAGAATCCTAGAGCTGAAAGAGACCCCCAGGTTATCCCGTCCAACCCGCTTCTGCCACGCAGGACGACACCATCAAAGCCCTCCCTTTGACAGGTGGCCATCCAGCCCCACTTTAAAAAACCTCCAAAAAAGGAGACTCTACCACACTCCACTGAGGCAGCAGCAGATTCCACTGTCAAATTGCTTTTACCCTCAGGAAGTTCTTCCCAAGGTTTAGGTGGAATCTCTTTGCCTGTACTTTGAAACCATTGCTCCACAGCATCCTAGTTTCTGGAGCCATATGATAGCCATATTTAAATTTTTGAAAGGAGGTCACATCAAAGTCCTCCTTTCAAAAATTTAAATCATAGAATCATAGAAATGTAGAGTTGGAAGAGACCGCAGTGGCCATCCAGTCCAACCCCCTTCTGCCATGCAGGAACACCCTCAAAGCACTCCCTGTGACAGATGGCCATCCAGCCTCTGCTTAAAAACCTCCAAAGAAGGAGACTCCACCACACTCCATTGAAACAGCAGAGTATTCCACTGTACAACTGCTCTTATGATCAAAAAATTCTTCCTAATGTTGAGGTGGAATTTCTCTTGCTTTAGTTTTGAAGCCATTGCTTCATATCCTAGTCTCCGGAGCAGCAGAAAACAAGCTTGCTCCATCCTGCACATGACAGGCCTTCAAATATTTAAACATGGCTATCCTGTCCCCTGTTAACCTTCTCTTCTGCAGACTAAACATGCCCAGCTCTCTAAGTCTATCCTCATAGGGCTTCATGGCTTCCAGGCCCCTCACCATTTTGGTCGCCCTCCTCTGGACTTGCTCCAGCTTGACCATGTCCTTCTTGAATTGGGGTGCCCAGAACTGGACACAGGATTCAAGATGGGGTCTAACCAAAGTAGAGTAGAGTGGTACCAGTACCTCCCTCGATCTAGACTCCATACTCCTATTGATGCAACCGGGAATTGCATTGGCTTTCTTGGCTGCCGCATCACACTGCTGACTCATGTTCAGCTTGTGGTCTATGAAGACTCTTAGATCCCTTTCACACGTACTGCTATCCCTGTGTCCAGCCATTTCACAAATCCTTCAGATTTCTCTTGTTGCTGCCCCTGGGGTCTCTTCTAACTCTACATTTCTACGATTCACACTGTGCTTGGATTCTTGCCATTTCGCAGATCCTCAACCCCTCTCCGGTCTCATGGCTCATACCCAACCCAAGTAGCAAACAAACAAGACTATTCAGAAAAGGTCCCATATTCCAGAATCTGAAAAAATCCCAAATACAGATCACTTCAAGTTCTGAGCATTTTGGATAAGAAAGAGTCAACCTATGTTGAAAAATGGGGTGGGGGGTTTCCCAGCAGTTACCTAGTCTAGCCCCCTGCCGTGAAGACCTTTTCTGCTAAACGACCCCCGAGAGACAGGAGGAGGAGGAGGAGGAAAATGTTTGTATTCCCTGCAGTTGTATATGATCCTGTTGCATTATAGATTTTGGCGTGTGCTAAAATTTTGTTTTCTTGTATGGTTTCAGATCCTTTTGCAAGTCCTGATCATGATCACAGGGAACTACAACTTCTTCAACCTCTTGACGGTTGTGCTCTGCTTCTCCCTGCTGGATGACGAGCATATCGGACTTGGCCGGAGGAAAACGGGCAGCAGTGAGTGTCCGTAGGGGGCCCTGGTTAAGGGAAGCCACTGCACTGAGCAACATCCCTTCCCTCCTCTGATTCCAGAAGCTAAGCAGGGCCAGGCCTGGTTAGTAGTTGGATGGGAGACCACCAGAGGTAGCACCATGGGTTTCCAGAAGGATCCTGCCTAAGACCTTGCAGAACACCAACTGGGAAACAGAAATGGGGGGGGACTCTAAACAGAAAATCAAAAGTGTGTAAATATGATAGTAAATTTGTTGCTGCTGTGTGCCTTCAAGTTATTTCTGACTTACAGCAGCTGTAAGTTTTCTAGGCAAGATTTATTCGGAGGGGGTTTGCCTTTGCCTTCCTCTGAGGCTGAGAGAGTATGACTTGCCCATGGTCACCCAGTGGGTTTCTATGGCCAAGTAGGGATTTGAGTCTTTTTTTTTTTTAATTACTTTTTATTTGGAGTCTCCTTCCTTGGAGGTTTTTAAGCAGAGGCTGGATGGCCATCTGTCCAAGGGAGGGCTTTGAGGGTGTTCCTGCATGGCAGGGGGTTGGACTGGATGGCCCCTGGGGTCTCTTCCAACTCTACATTTCTATGATTCTATTTGGGGATTTGAATCTTGGTCTCCAAACACTACACCACACTGGCTCTCATAATGGTAAACAGTACTGTGAAAAATATAAAGGATAGAGAACAGCAGAAGCTTTTAGGTGATACACTGTAGTTGAATATCAAGGAATATTACATGAAATAAAGGAGAGAGACCCACAGAAACCTATGGACTGCCCTGTAGATGACTATCAAACGGTATAATATAAAATCCAAAGGCATGAGTCTTTTGTTTTGTTTTGGCTTCTCAGAGACTGAGAGAGTGTGACTTACCCAAGGTCACCTAGCAGGGATTTGAACAGGGATTCGAACTCTGACCTCCTTTATCGAAGTCCCAATGCTCAAACCACTACCCCACGGTGGTTCTCTCCAGTTGCCATAAGCTGGTGTGAATTTTTGTTCAAGCAGTCCTTGCACCTCCTCTCTTCCCCGCAGCCGGGCCCCCGAGTCTGGCGTCCATCCTGTCCGTGCTGGCTGAGCTGGGCACGTATGGCCTCCTGTTCTACTGGACCAGACTGTACTTTGGACTGGAGATCAACTGGGAGAAGAAGCTTGTGGAATGCAAGACAGGTGGGTGCTGCTGCTTTTGGTCATAGCACAGGGTTCAAATGCCGCTGGGTCATTCCGGGATACAATGAAATTGTAAAGGAAGGCTGGAATGAGAAACAACTGGATTGAATTATAGGTTGAATGTCCTGTTCTGGAAATCTGAAATACTTCAGAATCTGAAACTTGTCCACATGAGTGGGTGAGATAGTGACACCTTTGCTTTCTGATGGTTCCGTGTCACAAACCTTGCCTCATGCACAAAATATTATGTATGAAATTACCTTCAGACTGTGTGTAAGGTGTATATGAAACATAAATTAATTTCATGTTTAGATCTGCATCCCATTTCCAAGATACCTTGTTATGTGTGTATATCCTTTCGCAGTCGGTAAAATGAGTACCCAGCTTGTTGGGGGCATGTATAGAAATGTTTCGAAATGCATGCTATTTGTAAGTTGTTCGCTGCCTCGATCCATATGGAGCGGCGGGATACAAATAAATAAATAAAATAAAATAAATAAAAAATATATGCAAATACCAGTATTGCAAAATCTGAAAACCACAACGCTTC
Source organism: Ctenosaura bakeri (assembly GCA_948474755.1). Classification (NCBI taxonomy): domain Eukaryota; kingdom Metazoa; phylum Chordata; class Lepidosauria; order Squamata; family Iguanidae; genus Ctenosaura; species Ctenosaura bakeri. The sequence continues at coordinate 19,092 of CAOLHI010004495.1, read as the reverse complement.
TGGTCCCAAGCATTTCGCTTAAGAGATACTCAGCCTGTATATTAAAAGTCCAGTCCATTAGCAGAGATATGAACAAAGACAATGGCTTTGTGGCACACTGTGTATATCAGTAGTCCTCCCTACTACTTAGGTGACAAAAGGAATCTTCTTGGATTTTGGACCCTGGGAAACTGGCTTTTGGTAAGCAGATTTATTGCTTTCCACACTAACTGACTACAGATCCAGAAGACCTGGATCACCTCGCCACACCCTTTGAAATTTCAAGGCAGGGGTCACAGTTTGCATCTTTCTGGACTCTTATTAAATTTCATCCCCTCTCCCACAACTGTGTAAATATATGCTTTATACCTGATCACTCTGTATTACGTCCAAAGAGGTGAGTTTACATCCATGAAAACTCATGCAAAAATAAAAGCCAGTTAATCTAAAAGGTGCTGCCACGTTTCTTTTTTTCCTCCTCCTCTTCCTTTCCAAACTGGAATAGCAACATTCAGAGCCTTTGCAGTCCATTGTCTCCCCTGGCATGCAAAGGGCTTTCGCTATAAATACTAAAAGACAGAGACAGTGTTGTCATTGTCGTCATTGACTCGTGTGTTGCCATTTTCCCCTTCAGTTTTTTAAGTGCAGAAATGGAAATAAATACAGATAAAAGCTCATACAAAGGCATCAATAAAAAGCAGGCAGAAACTTGTTATTAAAATGCAGTCCAGGGCCATTTCTGCACTACCACGTTAATAGGGCTATGATTCCACTTTCAACCTCCTGGGGGATTCTGGGGTTTGTAGTTTCCTGAGGCCAAAGAGCTCTCTGGCTGAGAATCCTAAAAGCCCCTCCCTAAACTGTAGACCCCAGGATCTCGTAGGAGGTTGAAAGTGAAATAATAGCATTATCACACTATAGGGCAGAAATGGCCAAGGTGTCTGTAGAATTCTATCTATTTAAAACAATAAAAATCTAAAGGAGCCTCTGAATCAAAGGTATGTGCTGGTGCAGAGGCAGAAGTGCAGCAGCAGAGGGCACCTTACTATTGATATTTCCGAAATAATAATAAATTGTCACAGGCTTCCAGCTCTGTTCTTTTTGTCTCCTGGTCCATGGGCCTTCACCCCAGATGCCAAGCATTGTTGTTAAAAATAATTCACTTGTATCCCACATTTCCTGCAAAAACGGGGGCTCAAGGTGCGTTGTAAAAATTAACACAAAGTTATAAGCACATACAAAGATGATTGGGTAACTTTTGCTTTTGACAATTAGTAAGGTTTGGATATCAGAAGAAGCATACGATGTATTTTTAGAGAGAGACAGTTTGATTATATTATGTATGTATGTGTGTGTGTGTGTGTGTGTGTATATATATATATATATAACCCCCAAAAAGAAAATTAGAAGCTATGCTTCCTTTGTATCTTTGTTCCCTTTTATATCCTGTTTTTCTTTCTTTCTTTTCCATTTTTCAAATTGTCTCTAATTTTTATCGTACTTTGAAAAACTCTTAATAAAAATTATATTTAAAAAGAAACTCATTCAGAGACACAGATAAAAGCGTATCACAGGTTATTGTCACAATGCAATTAACCCACCCAAGGAATTGAAATCATTTCGGAAAAATCCGTGAGATTAGGGAAAATAAAAGAGAGCGAAACAGGGTGCTGTTCAAAGCCTTGCTGTCGGTTCCAGAAGGTCTGTCTGAACGGAAAAGTGTTCTGACGGAAGGACAGCGGGCAGGAGCCATTCTGGATTCTCTAGGGAGGAGCTTCTAGGGCTTTGGTGCAGCCACGGAGAAGGCCCTGTCTCTCGTGCTTCTGCCAGTCACAGCGGTGACAGAAGGAGGATCAAGCGAAGGGCATCCTTGGCCGGATGGCCGTCTGTCCGAGGGAGGGCTTTGGTGTGTGTTCCTGCATGGCAGGGGGTTGGACTGGATGGCCCCTGGGGTTCCTTCCAGCTCCGTGATTCTGTGACTCTATCCCCCAAGGACCTGAGGGCCTGGCCTCTGGCAAGCTCCTGTGGGGAGATACAGTTCTTCAGATAGGGAGGATGGAGCAAGCCTATTTTCCATGTGCCTTATGAGGAGCAGTTTATGGAACTGGGGATGTTTAGCTTGGAGAAGAGAAAGTGAAAAGGGGGCTTGAGACCCATATTTGAGGGGATGTCAATGGAGGATGGGGCAAGCTTGTTTTCTACTGACCCAGAGATTAGGACGTGGAGCAATGGCTTCAGACTACAGGAAAAGAGATTCCATCTAAACCTCAGGAAGAACTTCTGTTTGACAGTAGAATGTGCTGCTTTGGAGTGTGGTGGAGTCTCCTCTGTCTTTGGTGGTTTTAAGCAGAGTCTGGATGGCCCTCTTGGACTGCGTCTTCCTGTGGAGCAGAAGGAGGTTGGACGGGATAGCTGTTGCAGTCTCTTCCAGCTCTGTGGTTTTATATTTCTACTCAGGTGCAAGCCGGACCAAATGGAAAAATCAGTACCGATAGCTCTAAGTCCACTTTCTGCCTTTTCAGTTAGTTCTTTGGTTGGGATGGAGGGAGGGCAGATGAGAAGGGGAAGGGGTCTTCCTTGCTGAAATCCCACCCCACAGCATCCTTGTCAGTCGGGATGTACATACATGCTTTTTCTTCCCGATTGTGTCTCCGCAGCCTTCACCTACCACGAGTTCATGCAGTGGTTGAGGATGGTGACTCTCCCTCTGGTGGGCTTTGGATTCCTCTCCCTACTTTGGGAGATCCTTCAAGCTGGATACAGGTGAGTGAACAGGTGGGAGTCCCACAGGTGTTTATTTTATTTGGGTCACATGGGTGGTGAAAAAATGTCTGCCTGTCACAGCATGTGCTTTTCCTCCACCATGTATCTTGTGTTCATGGTTGGCCCTCAGTAGCTTCAACAGGGGCTTAATTTGCAGGTCTGGTTTCCGGAGGCACTAATTCTGTGCTGGAAGAGAAAATGAGTTAATTGTAGGGAACACGCATTCCCCTGGATGTCTAGGTTGATTGTGGGTCTCTGTTAGGGGGAAGATCGGGCAGGTTTCTTGATTTTGTCTGTTCAAAAGCAGACATCCTCATTGTCTGCCTGATGGATCCTTTCTCTCTCTCTCTCTCTGTAGGAGTGCCTGCGTGCGGGGCTTCTTCTGGAAACTCTGGGCTACCGTCCAGTGGGCCATCTTTGCCACGGCAGCCTTGGGGATGTTCACCATCAGTTTGGTGAGTCGGTGAGGGAGGCGGCTGAAGAGAAGGGGGAACCTCCTGGCATCCCCTGGAGGTTGGCAGAGGACAAAGTCCCCCAAGGATACAGGAGGCTGGAAGGACAGCATCAGCAATGGGGCAGAGTCTGGTAGCCTTTGGAGAGGGGAGATGATGGAGCAGATAGGGTCAATAAATATTTAAATATCTGAAGGGATGCCATGTAGAGGAGGGAGCAGGCTTGTTTTCCGCTGTTCCAGAGGCCAGGACAAGGAGCAATAGATTCAAGCTGCAGGAAAGGAGATTCCACCTGGACCTCAGGAAGAACCTCCTGACAGTCAGGGCTGTCCGGCAGTGGGATCTGCTGCCCCGGAGTGTAGTGGAGTCTCCTTCCTTGGAGGTTTTTAAGCAGAGGCTGGATGGCCATCTGTCAGGAGTGCTTTGAGGGTGTTCCTGCATGGCAGGGGGTTGGACTGGAGGGCCCCTGAGGTCTCTTCCAACTCTACATTTCTATGATTCTAAGAACTTCCTGATGATCAGGACTGTCCAACAGTGGAATCTGCTGCTGCCTCCATGGAGCATGGTGGAGTCTCCTCCTTCTTTGGAGGTCTTTAAGCAAAAGCTAGATGGCCATCTGTCGGGAGTGCTTTGATGTGTGTTCCTGCATGGCAGGGGGTTGTACTGGATGGCCCCTGGGATCTCTTCCAACTCTACATTTCTATGATTCTATGAAGCCCACTCCCCTGTTAATTTATCTATTTATGTCCTTTTTCCCAGTTTAGGATTCAAGGTGGCTTGCAATGGCTAAAACAAACCTAGTTGAAAGCAAAGAAATGTTTTAAAAAAGCTGTTAAACCATCCTAGCATTTGGAACTAGTTAAAACGAAACAAGTAAAAAGCAAGCACATTACACAGAGTCCTATTTCCCTTGAAAAATCAGTCCTCAGAGGCTTGTCCAAACAGAAAGGTCTGTTTCCTGTCTGTGGAAGGAGAGTAGGGTGTGTGTAGCAGCCTGACCTCTCTTGGAAGGGAATTGCAGAGCTGGGGAAAAACACCAAGAAGGCTCTGCCTCCTGTTTTCCCATCAAGTGTATTTGTGAGGATTGTGTTACCAGTCCAACCTCTCTTGGAAGGAAGGTCCAGAGGCTGGGAGCAGCCCCTGAGAAGGCCCTGTTTACTGTGGTCCCATCAGATGTACCGTCAGGGTGGTGGGTGAGAGAAAGAAAGGCCTCTCGAGGAAAATCTCAAAATGCAGGGTGGGTCAGGGGCCCACATATTGGCCAACGTCCTGCTGGCATCTGACACCTCTCTTGCAGAAACGGTTGGACATTTACTTATTTTTTTAAAAATTTTGGTGTGGTGCAGAATTTCTGCTTTCGGTTTAAGGTCACAGATGCAGACCTGTGCATACGATGCTTTTGTGCATGCAGGCGGACATTTAGCTGAGCATCCGGTAGGGCAACACTGCTGGACAACACAAGTGTTATGTGAAACAATTAATCCATAACTCTACCTGCAAGAATTTACTGTATGCAGCCCTGATAGAAGATCTCTTCTGTTTTATTTTAGTATTTGCGTCCTGTCTTTGTTTTAGTAGAAAGATACTGAAACAAACTGAGCTGAACTACAGAGTTAGGAATCACTTTCAAACACGTCAACAAATGGCAGCAATAAAATTGCATCCATATATATATATATGTGGATTCATAAATCAAATAAAGAAAAGCAGAAATGAACAGAAAATTCAGAAATCCCTAACTCAGTAGAAAAGAGGCATAAATGAAACAAAAATGAATGTGAAAATATAGCTATGAGAGAGTTCAGTAAAAAGTCAACAGATATCCAGGTGAAATACCCCTGTAAGGTTGCCATTTATCTGTCACAAATTCAGACACTGGAAGGAACTGTAAGGTCCTTGGTCCATGGAATGGAAGGAGGTGGGTATTTTCCTTTTTTCCTTCCAATGTAGGCACTGGAAGTCTTTCATCCGAAAAGGAAGAATCCTTTTCCATTAACCTTTTGGCCAGAATCCTGCTGGGTTATTAATGCTGGTGCAGCTCCAGGTTACAGTAGTGTTTGTACTGCTTCTGCATTGTGCAGGGAGGTTTGTGGTACCTTCTTACGTAAGCAGTTCGTCCTGTGGCTGCAGTGAAAGACCAAGCCTGCAGAGATCCATCTCCTCCTCCACGCCCCAAAATTCCCATTGGGATATCACCATTTGCATAAGTAAGAGCCAGTATGGCATAGCGATTTTGAGCATTGTTCTGCGACTGGAGATCAGGGTTCAGATGAGCTGTGGAAACCCACTGGGTGACCTTGGGCAAGTCACACTTTCTCAGCCTCGAAGGCAAAGTCAACCCTCTCTGAATAAATCTTGCAAACGAAACTGTGTGATAGAGTTGCCTCAAGTTTGCCATAAGTTGGGAACAATGTGAAGGGACGCAACAATAAAAGTGTGCTGGTGGAATTCTGAATATCAGTTAATTCCAGGACATGTGTAGAGAATATAAAAGAATTACCTACCAAGTTCGAAGAGTTTTCAAGGTTTAATAGGAGTAATAACACCTACCCTAAAAAAGAAACTGTAACTCCCTTACTATTAACATCAAGATTTTGGCCAGGTTGTGTCCCCAGGGCGATCGCAGGTTCTTTGCGGGAGATGGTGATCCTCTGCATGTTTTTCTCCTCCCAGGTCCCCTTCACCTACATCGAGTACGAGTCCAATGGGAAGCTCTGGCCCAGCGTCCACCAGCTCTTCAGCGCCGTCGACCGGTATCAGCTGGCCAATTCCTACGGGCTCTTCCGGCGGATGACGGGAGTTGGAGGTCGGCCAGAGGTGGTGCTGGAGGGCAGCTATGACAAGAAGACCTGGACGGTAATGGCCTCCCCATGGGAGAGACACAGGGCCCCTTCTTCAAGGACAGCTGCTGCTCAGTGCTATCTAGTGGAGGGGTTGGAATCATGCAGCTTCCTGGAGATTGCCCAAATGCCCACTCCCAGAATTCCTCACCTTTGACTAAGCTGGTTAGGGGATTTCTGGTAGTTATCCTCCAACATCTGTGTTGTCCAGCCCTGAGCTAGCATTCAGCAGGTGCTCTGCATAATCTGACGGCTTTATCACACAAGACAGGTAAATTGGAATTGCAGAAGGATAATAGCGTCCTTGACTGGAACTTAACACATGACCTCGTTCGCCTTCTGTTGTTCTCCCAGTGGGAGATGATTTGTCCATCCAGCCTATATTCAAAAACTCTTTCTTTTCTAAAGGAGGTCATAATTTTATTTTATTTTTTTGTATGTGTGTGTTTCCTTTTGCAAAGGAAACACTTTCCAAATGATCTCACACCAGGAGAACAGCAGCAGAATGCTATTCTCCTGTAATTGCAACTTGGCTGCCTCGTATGATAAAGCCCTAAGAGAAGTGGTTCTTGCAGAGAATGCAGATACCCAGGTGTGACAGTGGCTGGGGTGAAGACATGGTGGAAGGGACAGAATTTGCACTTCTGGAAAGAGATGGGCTGACACTGATAAACAGTGCATTTCCTCCCATGCAGGAGATCGAGTTCATGTATAAGCCGGGCAATGTCAGCGCGCCGCCCCATTGGTGGCCCCTCACCAGCCCCGCCTGGACTGGCAGATGTGGTTTGCCGCCCTGGGCCATCACACCCAAAGCCCCTGGTTCACCAACTTTGTCTATCGCCTCCTGCAGGGCAAGAAGGACGGTGAGTAGTGCATCCAAGGTGGACAGAGAAAGAGAGAGGAAGGGGTGTGCTGACTACTCCCTCAGCTGCTGCTCAGGTTTGCAGTGTAGGTCCCTGATGAAGGAGTTGGGTGCTCCATCCGTCTCTTTTAGAGAGAGAAGAGGAAGGCCTGTTTGGTCTGTTTTCCAGGATCTTGCAAAAGAAGTGAGATAACCCTCCGGAATCAGAGTTTGGAAATGCAGCATGCCCTCCACATATTCAGGGTTCAGTTTTAGGAATGCTTGTATAGAATGAAAACTGCAAATGCACCATCCCATTGTCATCAATGGATGCAACCTTTGGACTGGACCTTGACCTGGCTCGGCTTGTGTTTTCCTGGTGTTTGGTATATTTGGACCCCCCAAGTGTTCCTGGCCTCTCTCCTCCCTTGCTGGCTGCGGCCCGGCAGGGAGAGATTCCTGACACTGGGGAGCAGCCAGGGAGGTCTCTGCAGTAGAGCCCACCAGGAGCAGACCCCTCTTTCTCTGTGTTCCTTATCTCTTTGATTATGGGCAGATGCGTGAACAAGGTGGTTGAGCCCCTCTGGAGAGCAAGTGTGTGATGTTGGTGTGGGCAGCAGTGTGGTTTTCCCAGGCTACACCAGTGACTCTCTGTCTCCTTCCTTCCCCTGCAGTGATCCGTCTCGTACAGGCAGATGACTCCCAGTACCCCTTCAGGTCCAATCCGCCTTCCTACATCAGGGCCCATCTGTACAAGTACTGGTTCACAGAGGGCGGTGAAGATGGGTAAGTGAGGGGGCAGGAGAGCGGCAGGAGGGGAGACCACTGGGAAAAGGCAGACATGGTGGCATTGAAACTTCCTGTCAACTTCTGGTTCAGTTCTTGTTTCCAAAAGAAAAAAGCCTCTTATGGGCATAAAATGGCCCAGGAGGGCTGAAAACATGGTGCAATTGCCACACTAGGAGGTGTTGTGGGCAAAATAATAGTTGGAAAATTGAGGGGGGGACATTTTTTGGATGTGACCTCATCTGACCCACAGGCAGCACCCTCCCCACTTCTTTCCTAATTGAACAAGGAATACTTACTGGTGAAGTTCTAGGCCTGTATCCTATCATTAAAGCAGGGCTATTGAATCAATTGGGTCTACTTACATCTTGACTCACCATTCATTAAATGATGCAGTGGGTCGATTCTAGTTGGAACTGACCAACGGGGTATCAGCTCCAGTTCTGTGCCATCCCCCCCATTTTGCTTAGTCCTTAAATTTGTATCCTATTCAAAGTGTGGCTCTTGCGCTGCTCCCTCCCTTCACTCCTCAAAGTGGGGCGAAAGAATGTAACAGAAAATGCATCCTGTGGGTACATAGCCAGTCTAAGGGGGGCTCTCCATTTCTCTGCAGGTCCCTCCCTCAGCAGTGGTGGAGGCGGCAGCGGATTGAGGAATTCTACCCCATCGTCTTCCTGGGAGCCCCCAACCTGGATTCCCTTTTAGCCCAGTATGGGCTTAAGGTGAGGAAGAGGAGGGATGGGTAGGTGGGCTAAAGCCCAGGGTGGTGCTTGGGAGAGAGGAGGAGAGAAACCAGTGGGGAAGGTGAAGATGAGTTGGGGAGGAGGTGTACGTGTGTTGGAAAGATGGGGGTCTGTTTCTGAGGGTGTGGTGAATCCGCTGTTGACTTTTCCACCACTTCTCTTCCAACTGCACCACGTTGCACCTTGTTCTGTGCCTTCAAGTCCTTTCTGACTTTATGTGACCCTCTCAAGGGTTTTTCTGGGGCTGAGAGTATGTGACGCACTGAAAGTCACCCAGTGAGTTTCCAGGGCTGAGTGGAAAATAAAACCCCGTCTCCAGGGTTGTAGTCCGGTGCTCAAACCACTACACAATGCAGGTTCTCTCCTCTGGTGCCGAAACTCTGGCAGGATAGTATCCAGCAAAACAAAGAAGAAAATAAGACTTGGTTCAAAAAGATGAGAGAGGGAGACAAGCAGTGGTTAAATGCTAGTACTGCAACCACAAGGTTGTGAGTTCAGTCCTGCCGGGCTCCAAGGTTGACTCAGCCTTCCATCCTTCCGCAGGTCGGTAAAATGAGTACCCAGCTTGTTGGGGGCAATTAGCTAAAGAACACATTGTAAACCGCTTAGATAACACTCAGTTGATAAGCGGTATAGAAATAAATAAATGCTATTGTTTACTTGCATACATACATATGTACATATGCATACACACACACATACACGTGCATGCCTGCTTAGAGATAGATGTACAGGCAGATGGACAGATGGATGGACGATTTAAAAGCAGAAAGAACACGAGAGTTTCTGTCAAGTTTGTTCTAGATCCTGGAAGGATATGTTTAGTCACTACAAATACATTTGTATTACAGTGATTAACAAATTGAGCTGAATAAATGAATTAGCAAACTAGAGGGCAGTACCATCCTTGCCATCATCCACTGAAGAATGTTGGCCTCTTGGATGCTGCTCCAAGTGTGTCTGTGGTATTTACTGAAGCAATTAACAAGCAGAACTTAAAAACGTGTATCAAGAAGGAAAAACATCTATCCAGAGAAGAGACTGCGCTTTCTCCAAAGTGGCTGGCTGCTGGGGATGCTCTCTTTTCAGCATTCTTAGTGGATGATGGTATTGTCTCCTCTAGGCTTGAGGCCATGTGGTTGTAAGAGTTTTTAAGCCTCTTAAGTTCGAAAATTCTGCAGGGGATGGCACCTCAGCTGCATGCTTGTGGTTTATTTGATATTGATAGCAACAATGGGCAGGTTTTCCCTGGAGTGCCTCTGGGGGGCTAGCATTGCTGTTTCCTTTGTTATCTGTAATATACGTTCCATTCTTCCGGACTCTACGTCTTCCAAGCCAAGCTGTTGCCTCTTCAAGGCCAATACACTAATTTCCAGGTGCCCCTGTTAATAACAAAGCAGGCTACTGACTCTCAAGTCCCATCATTTATTTATTTGTTTGTTTGTTTGTATCCCGCCTCTCCATATGGATCGAGGCGGCGAACAACTTACAAATAGCATGTATTTTGAAACATTTCTATACATGCCCCCAACAAACTGGGTACTCATTTTACCGACCTGCGAAAGGATGGAAGGCTGAGTCAACCTTGGAGATGGGCAGGATCGAACTCACAACCTTGTGACTTGCACTACTGGCATTTAACCACTGCGCCACCACGGCTCCTTATCATTCTTGGGCTTCCACAGTTCTCTGTCCATATGTGGCATGAATGACTACAGGTTGAGTATCCCTTATCTGAAATGCTTGGGATCAGAAGCGTTTTGTATTTCTTATTTAATTTTGGAATACAGTAGCTGTATTTGCACATACATGAAGTCCAGTGATGTACCGGAGATCTCTGGGAGCCTGCGAATGGACGGTCAGGATTGCTGCAGCCAGGGCTTCATGCTGGGCACTACAGTTGGACTCCTGCCGTTTCACAGATCCTCTCGTCTCTCTCCAGCCTCGTGTCTCGTTCGTTCGCTGATTATGTTGTGCATGAGACACGACGCTGGAGAGAGACTGAGAATCCGAGAGGCAAATGAGCAGGCATGTCACAGACTGTCTCAAAGGCCATTTCCAGATGGAGTTTTTAACACAGGGCAGAGCGTCCTCCAGGGAGGTGGTCTGCACCTGGGAGTGGACTGGGTCAGACCTACTTAACGTAGATCCGCACCCCAGTGGTCGTCCAGCGGGCTTTTGAAAGACCGCTAAAGACAGGTCTTTCAAAAGCATGGAGTGCGCCACTGCAAGCCTGCTCCCTTATGCAGATTCGCAGGCTTGCATTGGTGCGAGCCTGCGATCTGCCTGGGACGGGCTTTAGGCTGGCGAGTTTCAGTGGTTGATCAAGACCCTCGACCAACTGGAAGCCGCCATTTTCATCCTCGGAGGAGTGCGGAGCGGCAGCCACGCGCTGCTCCAGAGAAGCATGGACCGGACCGGGGAGCCCAAAAGTCTGGTGAGTAGCGTCACGGGGCGATTCCCTCGCCCCGTGTGGAAATGGCCAAAGATGGAAGTGAGCAGAGGCGGCAAAATGTTCCAGGTTTTGGAGGTTTTTGGATTTTTGGATAAGGGACGCTCAACTTCTGTACCACAATGAGTACCAATCTGAATGAACTCGTGGAGGCCTTAATAGGAAGGCATGTTGTGCCTTGGGGCTGGAATAACACCGGCATTTGTGTCAGTTTGTGCTCTTAAAGGAAAGACACTTGACAACCAGGGTGCCGCAGCGGAGAAGCGCCCATGCCCAGGTCTCCTGGGGTTGCATTGGGGTGTCTCCTCTCACGCCTTTCTTCTCTTCCTAGGACAAGAGCCCCCCGAAGCGCACTTCCTCTTCCTTCTTGCTAACGGTCCTTCAGCGACTGCGGACACACGGACACTTCAACTCTGCCCTCGGCATGATCTGGGGCATTTATCTCACTGCAGCCACTGTTTGCCTCATGAGGATGATGATGGGCTGGCTGCTGTTGGGAGATGAGCTTGCTAGGGGGAGGCAGAAGAACGCTAAGCGGGCAGACCCAGGCGTGGCGGATGCTGGGGGTGGCGGGGACCAGGCCAGCAACGAGAAGAACGGACAGGTGAAAAAGAAGGAGGCGGCGGCTGCTGCCGCCGAAAAGTCCCGGGGTTTGGCGGCCGAGCCCTCGACAGACGGGCTGAGGAATGTCAAGAAGAAGAAGTAGATGCCCTGCTGTTGCCGTCTTCTGACCACTGTGACTGAAGCTGCCGTTCCCACCAGACCTCTGCCTCTGCTCTCTCCTTGTGGCACGTTGGGTGTCCCTGGGTTTTGGGGAAGGGGCTTGAGGCCTTGCTCAGGATCTCCTTGCTGTTGCCTCGAGGTCTCTCCTTTCCTCTCGTTCCCCATCTCTCCCGTTTCAGTTTGGGGGTCTCCTTCACAGCAACCAGGCTCTGTGGGATTGGGGCCCGGTTTAATTGCCCCTCTGTTGAATACGACCCCCCAATTCCATCCTTATTCTTTCCTCCTTCTGCCCAAGGTCAAGGGCTAAGCTGTGATTGGGGGCCGGGGGCCTGGCTCTTCCCCTCAGACCTTCCATCCTTAATGGAGCCTCTGGATGGCGGCTCGCTCAGTATCTCCTAGCAGGAGCCCCCCGTTCCTTGGAAATGGCGGCCTCTTTGGAACCCTCTGCACCAGGGCTGAGAGGTGGCCGTAGGGCAGGGTGGGCAGCTGAGAAGGGGACCAGAGGATGGACCATTCCCCCCCCCCGCTTCTTCCCAACAAGGCTGCACTTTGCCTCCTGACTCAACCAAAAGTGGCCTCTTGTAATGCCCCTCTTGGTTTAGATTTTGGATTCTGCTCTTTTCCTTTGGTTTAGTTTATATTTTTGTAACGGTTTGGGTAGAGGGCATATTTTGCCTGGAAAATGGGCCAATTTTAAAAATGTTTGAGGGGCTTTGGGGACCACATAGGGTCTTCCAGTGGCCCTTTCCCTACCCACTGCCATGGGAACTAAATCTAGACGGCTCTTGGGATGTAGTCCAATGCCCTTTCCCAGTTCTCCTTTCACCCTAGCGATCCTCCGTTGAGAACTTCTTAGCCACATCCTGGTTTCTGGCAGATTGCTGGGACCTGGCATAAAATGGGGGTGGTCTGCTATTTTGTTTTGATTGGAAGGGGGCGTATAACTTAGAAGGGTCCCCAGAAGTGGCTGCCTCATCCGGCACACTCCCCGTTTGAGGACTGAGAGTGGAAGAGTCTGTCTCTCCTGGGCTTCCATAGTGCCAGAGCTGTGGGGCTGGTGGTCTCCTGGCCTTCTTGCTGCCCCCTCCACCGCCCAGTAATCCTCTGAAATGTTTGCCAGCCCAGCCCTCTTATTTTCCTACTTCCCCGCCCATCTTTTGGTCTCCTTGCTCTTGCTTTGACCCCCTCTTGTGCCTCAGTGCCCCAGAAAGCAGGGATGGGATGGGAATGGACCTTCTTGCCATTTGTGTGCTTTGTCCAGTGAATTTGGGCGAGGGGAGGCTGGGCCATAACCCCACCGGACCCCTCAGCTTTGCCCTGAGCCCCTTGAGCTGAGCAGAGCTGTGCTTCTAGCCAGGAACAGAGAGAGAAAAAAGAGAATTATCTATAATTTTCTAAATAAAGCCTTTACATTCCACCTATGTGTGTATGTGTCGGGCTGGGGGAGCAGAAGGGGAAACAAGGCTGGAGTTGGGGATAGCAAAATTGGCACAGGCTGCTCTGGAGCGTGTCCAGAGGAGGGCAACCAAAATGGTGAAGGGTCTGGAAGCCACAAAGCCCTATGAGGAATAGTTTAGGGAGCTGGTATGTTTATCCTGGAGAAGAGAAGGTGAAGAGGGGACATGATAGCCATGTTTAAATATTTGAAGGGATGTCATCTTGATGGGGTGGGTTTACTCTCTGCCGCTCCAGAGACTAGGACAAGGAGCAGTGGATTCAAGCTGCAGGAAAGGAGATTCCACCTGAACCTCAGGAAGAACTTCCTGATGTCCAGGGCTGTCTGGCAGTGGAATCTGCTGCCTCCATGGAGTGTGGTGGAGTCTCCTTCTTTGGAGGTTTTTAAACAGGCTGGATGTCCATCTGTTGGGACTACTTTGATGGGTGTTCCTGCATAGCAGGGGGTTGGACTGGATGGCCCTTGGCGTCTCTTCCAACTATGATTCTATGGTTGACCCTCAATTTTCCAAAATCTGTAACCTCCGAAAAGCAAAACTTTCCTGCCACCAACAGCCACCAACTTCCCACTTCTGCTTTTGGGACAGTGGCTGCGGCACTCTTCCTTGTTCATTGCTCAGTCTCTTCCTTTTTGCCACCAGATGCCCCCTTTTGCCTTCGAGGGGGCAGTTGCAGCACTGCTTTTCACTCATTTCTCAGATCTGAGGATCATTGCTGCCTTAAAGGTAGAAGCAGGCAGCTGGTGCTGAAAAGAGAGGCTGAGGATCTGTCAAATGGTGGGAGGCGTGGATTCGTGCTGAGCACTGTGCTTGGATCTGTGCCGTTTCACAGATCCTCAGTCTCTCTCCATAGGTACTGCATTCTAATCTGAAAAAATGCAAAATACAGAACACTTCTAGTCCTAAGCATTTTGGATAAGGATGGTTCCACCTGTACTTTTCCAAAATTCGAGTGATCGTGCCTGTTTGCATATGGAGGGGAGCATTTGGGGCATAATGGTTGGGGTTGGCTAAAAGCTGACATCTCTTCCATCCTGTGCTGTGAGCGGGGTATTTTTGCCAGGAGTTTGCTGTGCCCCCCTGGGGGAGGGAAGGGAGAGAATCAGCAAGTGGCTGTCCAGGCCTCCATGGAGATGGTGAGACATGAAATGCTGGATGAGGGCAGCCCCTGCTAGACCAGGGTGAGTATTTGTTAGGGGGCTGCATTGTTCTGGCCAGGGACCCTAAAGGGTTGCATGCCCCCAACAAGTCCTGATCATTTCCTGCTGAAAAAGGGTTCCTTGGAGTATAAAGGAGCCAGGGGATGAAAACGTAGCAAAATTATAGCCCCTGTGCCCCTTGGAAAGCTTTTGGGGGCATTAAAGTTTCCAAAAATGGGTGTTAGGGACCATAAAGAGCCTTCGGGTCTGCCCCTTCCTAAGGGAAGAGATGGTTTTCCCACAGGTGATGTGATTGTGATGTATGGGAGATCATTTTGAACATTGCTTTGGACCCTGACCTGTCCAATAAGCAGGGGGACACCTGTATTGCAAGGGAGATGATGGTCAAGCAACTGCTTTTGCAAACAGGCTTTTGCAGTTTCCAGACCACCACCACCTCCCCTTGAAACACAGGCATCCCTCCAGTCAGGAACCAGAGCAGTGTCAAAAAGTGGAAATGGCTGAAATGCCAAACCCACGGACGAATACTGTATAAGAGACACAACGCGCACCGTTTCTAAGAGCTACACCATGAATCAACAGCGTCTTTTTGTTCGGCCGAGTCGATCTTGAGAGAAAAAGCGGTGCCGGAGCTCTTTGGAGCCTTTTCAGTTACAACCAGAACCCAGTCTTGACAGAGCAGACCGTGCATCAAAAATAGGGGTTCTGTTTGAAAAGGATTGAATGAGTGGATTGTTAAAAAGTGCTGGTACTTAAATGGAAACAGGAGTCAATCTGTCCTTTCACTCTGAAGGTAGCAATTGCTCTTCTCATGCAAATAGCAGCCTGGGAGGAGGATTTGTTTGTCATGTCTGCCAAAAGGGTTAAATCCTCCTGGGGAGAGGGACGGCATTGTGATTTTCTCTCCCACCCACCCAATAGTATTTATTTAGCATTTATTTCTATACCGCTTATCAACTGAGTGTTATCTAAGCGGTTTACAATGTATTTTTTAGCTAATTGCCCCCAACAAGCTGGGTACTCATTTTACCGACCTGCGGAAGGACGGAAGGCTGAGTCAACCTGGAGCCCGGCAGGTTCGAACTCACAACCTTGTGGCTGCAGTACGGGCATTTAACCACTGCGCCACCAGGGCTCCCACCACCACCGATACCAGGGTTTAGAAGACAACTCCATCAAGGGAAGCCTTCGCGCATGGTCTTGCTTGGGTTTGCTTGTCTGCTGACGCTGGATGAGGATCCCCATCCACAGGCCCCAGGATTTTTTATGCTTTGCTATTTTTATTTTTTAATCATTCGTTTTAATTTTTTAATTATTTTTCTTCCTAAGATGTTTGATTTTCTGTTTTGTTTTTTTGAGAGGTCTCCTGGTCAGCTATCATATAGATTTGCACCATGTTTAAAGATGCTATGAACTCAACCCATGACAAGCCAAACCCTTATTGCACTGCTCAGAAACAAATCTGAACTTTCCTCCAAATGTCCCCAACACCCATTTTCACCACTCTCTGTGGACCATTTTGCACCATCCAACTGTCCCAGTTTCTCTTTCCTCCTCCAACTTCACCCCTTTGTTTTCAGCTTCCTTCCATTGCTGCAAACTAGCTTCAAATTGCAAAAGGGGTTTGCACTCAGTTAACCCGGAGGGGGACAAATCTTGCCTCTCCGAGGAGGCCCAGGCGAAAGCAAACTGCTGTGGCCTCTCACAGCTTGTGCATTATTGTAAAGTAAAGGCTTTCATGGCCAGGCCAGAATCCATAGGTTGTTGTGGGTTTTCCGGGCTTTGAGGCTGTGCTCTATTAGTATTTGCTTCTGATGTTTCACCTGCATCGGTGGCTGGCATCTGCAGAGGATCTGGTGGCATGGAAGTAAGACAGAGTATATATACTTGTGTAGTTCCCCGGTGGGAGGAAGCAATTTGCATGTGTTGCAGTTGGAATTGTCCATGTGTTTATGGATTTCAGTGGCCTCTCTGTGTAGTCTGACATAGTGGTTGTCAACAGGAAAGAAGAAACTCAGAAAGTAAACAAAATTTGGCTACCAGTACTGAAGAACACTAAAATCAAGATTCAAAAATATGCCAATGAACAGCACCCAGACTCTGGAGGTCCCTCTATGGGGAACAATACAATGGGTTGCCCATGTGCTTAATGCACTGTTATGCATATCCCCTGACTAACAATACAACCCGGGGAGTGGTATCCTATATAACAATAGGCCATCACACAGTCATAGAATCATAGAAATGTAGAGTTGGAAGAGACCCCAGGGGCCATCCAGTCCAACCCCCTGCCATGCAGGAACACCCTCAAAGCACTCCCGACAGATGGCCATCCAGCCTCTGCTTAAAAACCTCCAAGGAAGGAGACTCCACTACACTCCGAGGCAGCAGATTCCACTGCTGGACAGCCCTGACGGTCAGGAAGTTCTTCCTGAGGTTCAGGTGGAATCTCCTGTAGCCTGAACCCATTGCTCCTTGTCCTGGTCTCTGGAGCAGCAGAAAACAAGCCCTCTCCCTCCTCTACGTGGCATCCCTTCAGATATTTAAACATGGCTATCATGTCCCCTCTCAACCTTCTCTTCTGCAGACTAAACATACCCAGCTCTCTAAGCCTATCCTCATAGGGCTTCATGGCTTCCAGGGCTCTCACCATTTTGGTCACCCTCCTCTGGACTTGCTCCAGCTTGTCAATATCCTTCTTGAATTGGGGTGCCCAGAACTGGACACAGTATTCAAGATGGGGTCTAACCAAAGCAGAGTAGAGTGGTACCAGTACCTCCCTCGATCTAGACACCATACTCCTATTGATGCAGCCGAGAATTGCATTGGCTTTCTTGGCTGCCGCATCACACTGCTGACTCATGTTCAGCTTGTGGTCTATGAAGACTCCTAGATCCCTTTCACACGTCCTGCTATCCAGCCACGTGTCCCCCATCCTATATTTCTGTATTCCATTCTTTCTGCCTAAGTGAAGGACCTTCCACTTCTCTCTGTTGAATTTCATTTTGTTCGCCTTGGCCCAGCTCTCCAATCTATCCAGGTCTATCTATCCAGTTCAACTGCAACACATGCAAATTGCTTCCTCCCACCCGGGGACCACACAAATGTATATTCTCTGTCTCACTTCCATGCCACCAGATCCTCTGCAGATGCCAGCCACAGATGCAGGCGAAACATCAGGAGAAAATACTAATAGAACACAGCCTCACAACCTGGAAAACCCACAACAACCTTTGTGTATTGTTCCTTGGTAGTAGCTTTTGCCCTTTAAAGGGTGAATTGCCTGCTCCTCTTTTAGTTGGAAGAAAGTTAGCTCTGAGAATCTGGCAGGGGAGTCAAGGGTCATGGAAACAGCCTCGGGCTGCATTTGGCCCCTGGATGGATTCTGACCACCTCTGATCTGGACTTTAGGACCCATGGGAAGCAATACTAAAAATCAATCATGGTCACTGTATAATAAGTTTTTTTTTTAACCCATCACAGCGGTTCTAATAATGCAAGAAAGTTCAGTTTGGACTACCAAATGCCCTCTCTTGCTGTCCGTGCCGGCGTTGCCTCAGAATACGGAACAGAGTAGGAGGCACAGCACAAGCCAGGCCCTTCAACCATGGGATGTTCCTTGCCTCTGCTATTCAGTCAGGTTCAACCCATCCCTGCAAGGCCCTGTGCCAACGCACACCCTTCTCCACTATCTGGTCCACCATCTCCACCAATCTGTTGCTGTTCTTGCTAAGCCAAAGGCCAGAAACAGCCGGAGGTGGGTAACCTAAGGGGGTATCTCTATCAGTGCATTTTCCAGACAGATGGACAATTCTATAGAGATTTATTGATTAAAAGAAAATAGATTGCATAATATACCCCTGCAAAACCCCTCCCCAGAAACATTCTCCTTCGCAGTCTCACAAACTTCCGCATCCTTTGGCCTCCGGAGGTGGGAATTGACGGCTCCTCCTCCAGGTCCTCAGCCCTTCCCGGAGATTTAGTTTCCTCTCCACGATTGCCCCAATGAGGGAGATTCTCTCATCGATGGGAAACGTGCGCTGCCGTATCTCTTCCTCCTCCTGAGCAGGAGTTGCGCATCTTCTGCTTGTCCCTCTGCCTTCTGGGCTTTCTGTGCGCCCCAGGCTCTCTGCCTGGCTTCTGTCTGCCGCTCCCCGGTCCTCCTTGCCACAGCCTTTCTCCTTTGTCAGCCCTTCCTTTCCCTCAGACTCTTGCTCATCACCATCTCCGACTCTTTCCCACTCACGGTCTGTGCTGAACCCAGACGTGCCCCCTGCGGACGGAAGGCTTGACGGCGCCTCCTCCTGGGAGAAGCTGGCCTCCTCCTTGTCCCCCCTTCCCTCTCTCCCTTTGCCTTCATCTGCCTGGGGTGGGAAGCCGGGTGCTGGATGCATTTGGGAGGCACCTTCTACGCTCCCACCAGCCTCTGGGTTACGGGCTGGAGCCTCCTGATGGGACGGGCCGGCCGTGCCTTTGTCGCCCAGGATTTGGCAAGGCAGCGGATTCCTCCTTTCCCTGCTCCAGCTGAATCTGCTCCCCCTCCTCTGCAGTCGGCCACCTGGTTTCGCACGCCTCTCTCTCCCTGCCCGCCTGTAATTCCTGCTTACAATGTCCTCGTAGGAAGGATAAGACTCAACTGCGTGCAGAGATGTCGGGACGACCAAATCCATATAGACGTCCTGATAGACGGAGGTTGCGCATTGTTGAGCCTCAAAGGGCCTGCTGGAAAAATCCCAGGACGCTTCCCGCGTGCTTGCTCCCAGGGAGGAACCAGAATTCTGGCTGCTATGACGCTCTGAAGGCAGAAGAGAGGAGTTTGGATTCCCTTCAGCTCTTCCCTGGATTTCCTCTTCCTGCTGCCACCGTGTTTCTTCTGCATCTGATTGCAACAGAGAGACT